>JAFBJR010000684.1:356982-394601 GCA_016785285.1 Brachirus orientalis
GTCAGTTATGTCATGTTTATAGAACTACAGTGTCATTTATACAAGCAGCAGCAGAGATTATTGATAAGAACTTATACTCATATCAACTTTAACCATAGCATAATAATAATGACAGCAGTATTATTGTTTCTAATATGTGAGTGAGTGCACCACAGGAAATCCCCAGCAGTCTAGGTCTACAGCAGCATAACTAAGAGATGGTTCAGGTTTCCCTGAGCCAGCTCTAACTATAAGCTTTATCAAAAAGGAAGGTTTTAAGTCTAACTTTAAATACAGAGAGAGTGTCCGCCTCCCGATCCGACATTGGCAGTTGGTTCCACAGGAGAGGAGCCTGGTAACTAAAGGCTCTGCCTCCCATTCTACTTTTATGGACTCTGGGAACTACAAGTAAATGATGGGGCCTGATCATTAAGGGCTTTATACGTGAGCAGGAGGATTTTAAATTGAATTCTAAACTGTACAGGGAGCCAGTGTAGAGAAGCTAACACTGGGGTGATGTGGTCTCTCTTACTAGTTCCTGTTAGAACTCGTGCTGCAGCATTTTGAATTAACCTGAAGAGTTTTAACAGACTTAATAGAACATCCAGATAGTACTGAGTTACAATAATCTAATCTTGATGTAACAAAAGCATGAACTAGTTTTTCAGCGTCCTTTAAGGATAAAATGTTTCTAATTTTCATAATGTTCCGCAGGTGGAAGAAGGCTGTTTTGGAAATGTGTTTAATATGTGAGTCAAATGATATATCCTGGTCAAAAATAACTTCAAGGTTCCTTACAGTGGAACTAGACGCCATGGTGATGTCATCTAAGGTGACAATATGGTCAGAAAGTTTCTCTCTAAGGTGTTTAGGGCCGAGTCTGATAACCTCAGTTTTGTCTGAGTTTAGAAGTAGGAAGGTACAGGTCATCCAGGACTTAATGTCTTTAAGACATTCTTGGAGTTCAACAACCTGATTTATTTCTTCCGGCCTCATTGATAAATAAAGTTGTGTATCATCTGCATAACAATGAAAGTGTATGTTGTGCTTTCTAATAATGTTTCCTAAAGGAAGCATATATAAGGTAAAAAGTATAGGCCCAAGAACTGAGCCCTGTGGAACACCATAATTAACTTTTGTCTGCAATGAGTCATTGTCATTAACATGTACAAACTGGAATCTATCAGATAAGTATGACTGAAAACAGCAGAGGGCAGTACCTGAGATCCCCAAAGTCAGCTCCAGTCTCTGCAGTAGAATTGTATGATCAATGGTGTCAAATGCAGTACTAAGATCTAACAGGACAAGTATAGAGACCAGACCATTATCTGAGGCCAAGAGGAGGTCATTGGTAACTTTAACTAGGGCTGTTTCTGTGCTATGGTGTAAATCCTAATGAAGAGAGTATTACCGCAGTGGAATTGATGACACGGTCAAGCTCAAAGGGTCCGATGTAATGGAAGGCCAGCTTACGAGACTCAATCTGGGGGGGGGGGGATCTCACAAGGAGAGCTTGATCTTCTGCCCAGGAGTGTAGTTAGGAGCCGGGGAATGGTGATGGTCAGCTATGCATTGATGAGAGAAATGCACAAGGGAGGAACTTCTGGTCAGAGAGGGAATGCCAGGAGAGAACTGCCCTGAGGCCAGTGTTAGAGGCATCTACCTCCACAATCAATTGTCGGGCCGGATCAGGGTGGAGCAGTACCGAGGCAGAGGTGAAAAGGTGCTTGAGATGGGAGAAAACCTTGTCAGTGGAAGAAGACCAGGCGAATTGGTGAGGGGAGCAGCCACCTTACTGTAATCTTTATTGAACTGTTGGTAAAAGTTTGCAAAGCCGAGGAAGCATTGTAACTGCTTTCTCGTGGTGGGAATGGGCCAATTGGCTATGGTGTGGATCTTAGTTGTATCGGCCTGAACCCACCTCTTCTTGATATAAACTCCAGGAAACTAACGGAGGGGATGTGAAAATTGCATTTCTCGGCTTTAACAAACAAGTGGTTCTCCAGGAGTCGCTGGAGGACTGTGCAAACATGGGCCTTGGGTTGTTCGAGGTTATTAGAAAAAATCAAAATGTCGTTTAAATGAAGAAAAATACATTTTTTCGCTCAAGTCACAGAGAATATCGTTAACGAGTGCTTGAAAAACTGCAGGGGCGTTGGTGAACCCAAAGGCATTACCAGATATTCGAAGTGGCCAATGGGAGCCTTAAAGGCAGTTTTGACTCATCGCCCTCTCTGATACAGATGAGGTGGCATGTGACATCTAGCTTGGTGAAAATAGTGGCCTGATTCAGAGGTTAAAATGCGTGATTGTTAGGGTTAGGGAAGTGGATATTTGTTAATAATGGTAATATTGAGACTGGGTAATCTATGCACGGACAAAGTGATTAATTTTTCTTTTTAACACAGACAAAAACCTGCTCCTACAGGAGACGAGGAGGGACGAATGAGACTGGATGCAAGCAAGTATGTGTGAGTGGTGTTGACTCATTTAAACTAAAATATTCTTCTTTGCATAACCATGTCTCAGTTAGACACAGTAAATCAGTATGATTATCAATGATTAGATCATTAATTAAAACTGATTTTGAGGAGAGTGATCTTATATTTAATAGTCCACATTTAAGAGTGGTATTGTAGCATTCTGTTTTATTAGTGTTGACTTTTATTGGATTGTACTGTCCAACTCCTCTTCTGTTTATTACTGATTTATTTTAATCTGCTGAGGGACAGACACAGTCTCTATGAGGTTTTGAGGAGGTGACTGCTTGAAAAGAAGTACAGAAAAGTGTGTAAGACTGCAACTCTGCCTCCTGGTCTCACCTCTAGTTTGTCATGGTGTTGAGTTCTAATGAACTTTACTATATTTCTATATTAGAGAGTGGCTTCATCCAAAGTGGGATGGACACCATCTCGCCTCATAAGACCCAGTTTTCCCCAGAAAGAACACCAGTTATCTATGAAAGTATTGTTGTTTTCTGGACACCACCATGACAGCCAGTGATTAAATGACCACATGCGGGTATACATGTCATCACTGGTCACATTAGGAAGAAGTCCAGAGAAAAGTACAGTGTCCTCATCTTATAGGTCAGGAATCAGGAGTAGATGTAGCTGGACTGATTCGTTTATTCTAAGTAACATAGGTACACTAAAAATTGATTCAGGAAACTTAACATAAATTTGAATTAAATGATGTGAGTTAGGTTGCAATGTATTGACAGAAATATGAAAGATGTTCAACACTGAATGTAATAGATTACAATGAACAGAAAGGGCTGTCACAATAGCGAGGAGAGGCTGGACCCAGATGCAGGCAAAGTCTATAGGCGGAGGAGTTTTAACAGTTTTATTGATAGTCACAATCAAAGGTGCAAGGTGGTGGGGCAGCCGTCACAGCGGTGACGTCGGGAGTGGTCCAGTGGAGGGGGTCGCAGTGCAGGCAGTGCAGAGGGGGAGAGCCGCTCCAGCGGTGGCGGAGGAGATCCAAAACAGTGCAGGGATAGCGAGGCAGACAGGCAGTGAGAATCTTCAATCAACGACAGTGCAGCCAAGGACGACAGGTGAGCAGTGAATCATTTCAGTGAGCAAGAGACAGGAACGAGTGGAAACCATCCGGTTCTAGGGAGGAGGAAACAACGGTTAATACGGGGGTCGAAAAGCAGCGAGACAAAAGAAGATTAGCCAGAACGACACGTATTACCACAGGAAGAGTTGACACGAACTGGCGATGAGTCCCGAGAAGCCCTGAGCTTAAGAAGGGAGGTGGTGATTAGGAGATCGGCGGCAGGTGCGCTCCAGCGCAGGTGTGATGATTGAACCGGCGCAGCAGGGAAGTGAAGGGGGAGAGGATCCATGACAAGGGCACTGTTTTATTTTAATTACAGTAGTGGTTTATGGTTACTTGAATAAGTGACAACAGTTATTTACACTGCCTGGCCAAAAAAAGGTCTCCAGCAAAAAAGTCACCACCTCTAATATTGGGTTGAACCATCTTTAGCTTTAATTACATCACAAATTCACCATGGCATTGTTTTGCTGAGCTTCTACAATGTCACAAGTTTTGTTTCTGTCCAGTGTTGCATTAGTTTTTCACCAAGATCTTGTACTGATGATGGGAGAGTTGGACCACAGTGTAAAGCCTTCTCTAGTGCATCCCAAATATTCTCAATGAGGTTAAGGTTTGGATTTTGTGGTAGCCAATCCATGTGTGAAAATGTCCCATGCTCCCTGAACCACTCTTTCACAATGGTTTGGAGGTGCGTGTGTGTGTGGTATGTGATGTGTGTATGAAGCATGTCGACATCTAAGGTGCGATTAAAACTAAGGTGGAAGATGTGGCACTGACACCCAGTGGAGCTGCCAAAATGCCAAGACCAGCTCCTCATACCCTAGTTCTAATATACACCTTCTTGATGGCTTTTCTATACTGCAGTCCCTTCACTCCCAGCATCTTGAGTGCCCTGACGAGAGACTGGCCGACGAATCCTCTGCATCCAACCTCAATGGGGTTGCATTGGGTTCTCCATCCCTTGCTTCGGCATTCACCTGCCAGCTCCTCATACTTGGCCCTCTTCCTCTCACATGCCTCCTCCTTCCAGTCTTCCCAGGGAACAGTCCAGCAGGACCACCTGTCTTGTTGCCTCTGACACCAGGACCATGTCTGGCCTAAGTGCGGTCTCTGCGATGTTCTCCAGGAACTTGAGCTGTCCCCCTAGAACGACTTCCAGCTGCCAGTCCCGAGCTGTTGCCAGCAGCCCCCCTCCTCGACTCTGGAGCTGCTGAGGTTTCTCCCCAGCCCTAACAAAGGCGATGGACTGCCTTGTTGGTTGTTGGCCTTTACTGATGGAGATCCCTGTGCAGATGGCCTCTGCAATGACTCACAACACTTGGTCATGGCGCTAGCGGTAACGCCCATCTCCCAGTGCCTTAGGGCAGCAGCTTAGGATGTGCTCCAGCGATCCAACTCTTTGGCAGAGGGGGCACTGTGGGTCTTCCGCTAAGCCCCAGCTGAAGAGGTTGGCCGGGCTTGGGAGGACATCGTACACTGACTGAATAAGAAACTTGGAGTGCTGTGGTGTCCTTCAAAGTGCAGTCATAAATTTTACCCAGACTCTTCACTGCCTTCTCTCCCACAGATGGAATCTGGACGGCCCCAATTGAGAAGCGAAACTGGTCTGTAACCTTCCCCTTCCTCACAACCGCTGGCTTGAAGTTTCGGGCCCAGCTAATGAGACGCTCAAGGCCTTGGAGGATCCATCTACAGCCTGGGACTGATTGAATGTAGTCACTGTCAGATCATCCATAAATGCTCTAATAGAGGGCTGACGCACACCTGATTTGGTGATTACACTCCACTACTGCTGACTTCACCAACAAGGCAAACAAAATCACAGAAATAGTACATCCTGTGATCCAAAAGTGTAGCAAAAAAAGGCAACTGGACTTAGTTGAATTTCTTGAAGACGTTTCGCCTCTCATCCAAGAGGCTTCTTCAGTTCTGTTTGACTGGTGGAGATTCTGGGACTTATAAACTCTGTCAGGTTCTTGGTCCATGGGGTGTGGTTTGGACAAGAAGGGGGTGTGAGTTGTTAACTAAAAGGTTAGATAAGTTGTTAAGTCGTCAAAGGGTCGTTAGTTATTGGCTATTGTCTGATTTAGTTTCACCTGAGTCATCAACTGTATTTGACTTTAGGTGTGAATGTGTTTTACTCCTCTTTCAAACCATCTGTCCTCCCTGGCCAAAATCTGAACATTACTGTCCTGGAAAGAATGTCCTGTCTGGTGTAAGTGTAGATAGACTGCTGAGTCTTGTCCTTAGTGGGTCTGTCTTCTGTGTTGGGCCATGCGTTTGTGGAGAGGTTGTTTTTTCTCTCCAATGTACAAATCGTTGCAGTCCTCACTGCACTGAACAGCATATACCAAGTTGGTTTTCTTGTGGTGAGGCGTTTTGTCTTTGGGGTGAACCAATTTTTGTCTGAGAGTGTTGTCCGGTTTGAATTGTATTGGAATGTCGTGTTTGTTGAAAATCCTTTTAAGTTTTTCGGACACGCCGGCAACGTAGGGGAAAACAACATTCTTGCGGGGGAGCTCCTTTTTCTCTTTTGTTGTGTTTGTTTTTGTTTTTGAGGTTTTTGTGAAGGCCCAGTTGGGATAGCCACACTTCCTGAGTGCATCCCTGATGTGTTCCTGTTCCTTCAATCTGCCTTTTGTCCTGGTGGGAACCCTCATTGCTCGGTGGTGAAGGGTCCGAATTATTCCTAACTTGTGTTGTAATGGATGGTGTGAGTCAAAAAGGAGGTATTGGTCAGTGTGAGTGGGTTTCCTGTAGACCTCCACATTTAGGCTTCCGTCAGTTTTAATGTGGAGTGAACAGTCTAGGAAGGCCAGAAGGTTCCCCTTAGCATCTTCGCGGGTGAGTTTGATGTTGTGGTCCAATTACTTGGAATTACTTATAATGGATATTTACTATAAAGTGTTACCCAATTGAGTTAGGTCTGACAGCCTGTGAGAAATATTAATGCCTCGGTATCTAATGTTACCCGATTTAAGGGGAGTGGTTGATGATGATTTGAAGTCAGAATTAATTGGTAGTATAGTTGCTTATGCCCAGTTTATTGAGTAATCAGAAATTGCTGAAAATTTATTAATAAGTGTGATGGTTTCAGAGAGAGAGCTTTGTGAGTTTTGAAGGAAAAGTAATACATCATCAGCATAGAGGCATGTTTTGTGATGCAGGTGTTTGTTTGAATACCTATAATGTTTCTGTTTGCTTGAATTGCAGCTGCAAGTGGTTCAATAAACCCTCTGGTGCCCCTCTGGAGGATGAAGCTTGGATAAGTTTGATTATTCATTCTGACTGAGGCACTGGGTGAACTATATACGATTTTGATCCAGGAAATGAAGTTTTCTCTGAATCCGAATTTGTACATTGTGGCAAGGAGACATTTCCAGTTTATTCTATTGAATGCTTTTTCTGCATCTAATGAGATCACTGCTGCTTTAGGTTTGTTAATTGTGCAGTAATCTATTATATTCACTAATCTGCGTGCATTATTTGTTGAGTGCCTGCCCTTAATGAATCCTGTCTGGTCTGGGTGAATTATGAAGGGGGTCATTTTTTCCAATCTCCTTGCTAGGGCCTTGCAGATGATTTTGAGATCTGCATTTATGAGTGAGATTGGGCAATAGCTGGATGGGAGTGTGGGGTCTTTATCAGGTTTGAGGTGGAGACAGATATGTGCTGTGTTTATGTTTGAGGGAAGAGTGCCGATTTCCTTAATTTCCATTACCATTTTATAGAATGCTAGTATAGGCGAAATTTTTTTGTAGAGCTTGACCAGGAATCCGTCCAGTCCCAGGGCTTTACTGCTTGGCATATGATGGAGGGCTTCATGGAGTTCAGTCATTGGGATAGGGGACTCTATGATTTTTACCTGTTCATTGTTAAGTTTTGGTAGATCTATGGAGTTTAGAAAATTGTTTATTTCTGTACTGGATGAGATATTGTTGAATGAATATGTTTTTATAGAAATCTCTAAAAGGGTTATTTATTTCTTAAGCTGTATGGCTTAGTTTCCCATCTGAGTCTTTTATGAAGTGAATAGTTTTTTCTTTGTTCAGTTTAAGTTGATTAGCTAATTATTTACTAGATTTGTTGTTATGTTCAAAATTTTCCAAGCGTAACCTCTCCAGTTGGAACTGTCTTTTTCTTTTGATTATTTTATTTAATTCCAGTTAATTTTCTAATATTACTCAGCAAATGTTCACCTTGGGATGCAGCATAAGCAGTCTCGATTGTTTTTATTTTTTGTTTTGGGTCTAATTCAAATGATTTTTCTTTCTTCTTTTTAAATGAGGAATAAGAGATTATTCTGCCCCTCATTACTGCTTGTGCTGCCTCCCAGAGAACACATGGTGATGTTCCTGAGAGTCTCCAGAAATATTGTCCACTCTCTTTCAAAGTATTTGATGAAATTTGCATCATTTAATAATGATGTAATAAATCTCCAGGTTCTGGTTGGTGGTGTGACAGCCATTTT
This sequence comes from Brachirus orientalis, assembly GCA_016785285.1. NCBI lineage: Eukaryota > Metazoa > Chordata > Actinopteri > Pleuronectiformes > Soleidae > Brachirus > Brachirus orientalis. The sequence continues at coordinate 365,003 of JAFBJR010000684.1, forward strand.
AAATATATTTAGTGAGACTGGTGCATGGTCATTAATGGTGATAGGGTGAATCTGAGTGTCTGTGACATCTGATAGAAATGAGCTGTTGATGAGAAAGTAGTCAGTTTTTGAGTAGGAATTGTGTGTGGAATTGTGGTGAGAAGAAGGTGTATTCTTTGACAGCAGGATGACAGGAGCACCAAGAATCACAGAGACCATAATCACTCATGTACTGTTTGAAATGTAAGTTTTTATTGATCATGATAGCTACTCCTCTCTGTCTAGAGTTATAGTTTGCTGAGGAAATGTGAGGGAATTATGGTGATATGAACTGGCAATCGAACTGAGACAAGTGAGTCTCTTGTAGTAAGACAATGTCTGCTTGTAGATTATTGATTAAGTGATTAAGGAGTCTTTTGTGTTTAGAGCCGATTCCACACACATTTTCTCTATGGGCAGGTGTGCGTGTGTGTGTGTAGGTGTGTCGATGTGTGTATGTGGGTGCATGCATGTCTGCGTGTGTGTGTGTGTGCGTGTGTGTACCCAATGATGTGTACATGTGCCTGTCTGACTACCTATGTATGCGAAATCACAGCCTGTATATGGATGTATGTGTGCATGGGATGTGTTTGTGTGTACATGCGTATGTGTACGAGCAAGCAAGTGAGTGTGTTTGTGTCTGTGTAGGTGGGGTTCTAATCTTGATGTGGTCATTAAGTACAGGCTACGTACTGTTAACAATAGCAGAGAGTAGAACAAAAGTACAAGAACATAGAAAAACACATAGAGAGGCATATGAAGAACATATAAGGGAATATATAAACTGGAACATAGGGCACAAATCTAACCAAAACCAATGAGACATTTTCACCATGAGGTGGGTTACACTACTGAGATGTGCATTATAACATTATGTAATATTATTTACAGAACCAAAGATAAACAAAGTGAGGATGGGAGAAAGCTATCAATAAGAATTTGATTGCTTTGTTATTAAGAGGGGACAGATCTGCATTTTAATGTTTTTATTTATTTATTTAACCTTTATTTAACCAGGAAAGTCCCACTGAGATTAAAAACCTCTTTTACAAGGGAGTCCAGGCCAAGAGGCAGCAAAAGCCAAGAGGCAGCATGTTTAGTAGAGCCAGGGAGTTACCTCTTTATCCCGGTACAGCTGACCGTTTACATACAGTTTGTTAACAGCGATGACTGCCCGAGATCCACCATCAATAATTTTTTCCTTAGAGGGAACAGCTTCCTGCATCACTCCAGGATCTCCTTGGGAAACTGGTCGTTTACACTGAAGTCCGTTCTTCGCAGCTCCTTGCCCCGGCTCTTTACTAACTCCTTTTTAAAATGTTTAAATTTGGCCACAGTCGGGCACGGGCGCTGATCATCCTGTCGTTTCATTCCTAAACGATGCCCCGGTGGAACGAGATGTTTTTGATTGTGTCTGCCGGGAGTTTTATTTGTTTCTCAATAAAGTTTCTTACTGTTGTTTCTGGATCCTCTTCGTCTTTTTTTGGAATACCGGAGAAAACCAGGTTATCCCTCATGCTACGGGCCTGAAGATTGATGAGTGTATCCTTAATGTGTTTATTTTCTGCCAAAAGACATTGCGTTTCCTCGGTGAGGGATTTTAACGATTATTTAAGGGAAGTGTTATAAGCCGCAAGCAAGGACACCTGTTGCTGGCTGAACTCCAGAGATTCCCACAGTGACTGAAACACTTTGTGCAAGACTTCCGCCAGCGAAAGTCGGGCATCAAAGCTGGATATTTTTGTGTTTATGGAGGTAATAATCTCCATAAACTCACTGTCTGGTAGTGAAGCGGCTCTGGGTGAGTCCTCCAGTCGGCTTCTTTTGGAGGAGGGGGTAACAGGTGTTTTGGTTGTTTTCTCCATTACTATTCGGTGAAAACACTCTTCGATGTAATCCTCTGGATCCTCTAGTCTTCTCCTTTTTTTCCATCTTCCAGTGTAAAAAGGAAGTATAGTAGATGGTTTTTCCCATTTATTTTGATTTTTATTTGGAGGTATGTAGAATAGAGTAAAATTTGGTCTAAGAGCACGCCATCATGTTTTGAGTTGCACAGGTCTCATGCAAGTCTCGCGATACTACAGCATACTCTGACTCCTACTCCTGAGCATATTAAAATCTGTCCAGTTTTTAATAATGTGTGTAACCCAATTTTAGTAGTTTCTTCAATCTCAATCTTAGATGTTTTCTCTGATTGATGCATACCAATGATTTAACCAAACAGACTAACATCTTTTCCACAACCACAGGATGTCTCTTAAGCTACTCACTGCATCAGTTGAGGTTGAATAAACTGTTGCCAGCTGAAAGATCTTTCAGGCAACCCGGACCATGCAGTATGCTGGTCCGGGTTGTTTTTATTGATTTGATTAGTAGGTATTGATTGTTGTGTGTAAATACACCGGCCATTACTGAATATACTGGCCTGTACACTGGTGAGGGTTGTTTTTATTTATTTTAATGGTCAGTATTGATTTTTGTCTATATATAAACTGGTCAGTATTGATTTTACTAGCAGATATGCTGGTCAGGATTGTTTTTAATCATTTGATTGGTCACTATTGGTTGTTGTTTTTACATATACTGGTAAGTATTGATTATAGTAGCATATTCACTTGGGTGTGTATCTGCAGACCATCTTTCTTCTTTCTTTATGTTGTTTTGGAGGTTCAGAATACTCTGTTCTATGTGACCTCAGCTTATCTTGACCTCAACCAATCAGAGAGCAAACTTCAGTCACTGGCCGGACACACTTTCAGGATGAGAGTCACCTGTCAGTCACCTGTCACTCACCTATGCATGTTTCTTTCTGTTTATGTAAAGGTCCAAGGACTTGGGGTCAATGGTTGATCTTCCATTTTGATATCAGGGTGACTGACTCAGATGATGAAAAAGAAATAGAATGCAGCCTGATCAGTAACTCACTGTACAATTGAAGGTGATAGTTTTTAACAAATAAAAGGAAAATGACAGCCAATGAGGAACAAGCAGTGTGTGACATCACACGACTGAATGTAAATTTAAAACAATGAATGTATCACAGGTGAAGATTGTGATTAGTTCAGTCCATCAGTGAGACACCATCACAAGGACGGGTGCATTTAATTTCCACACCAAGTGCAGTTTCACCACAACAAACACTGAACGTCACATTCGCTAAACGGCTTCCTAGAAAATGTTTGTTATGTAGAAAAGTTTGTGCTGTTCGTTCGACAGGAAGGTCAAAGGTCTGGGAGATGGAGGGGCTTGGAGTTTGTCTTGGATTGTCTCTCGTGGTGCAGACCTTTTTGTGTGTCTCTCAGGTTTATCGTGTATCTCTATCCATCTTTTGTCTTTTCAAGTTTGTTTCTTATTTCTCTATCTGTCTTTGTCTTTTAAGGTTTGTCACTGAATCTTTGTCCATCCTTGTCTTTTAAGGTTTGCTGCTGTCTGTCCCTGTCCTTTAAGGTTTGTCACAGAATGTCCTTGTCTTTTTAAGGTTTGTCACTGAGTCTTTGTCCTTTCTGGTCCTGTAAGGTTTGTCACTGTTTGCCTTCATCCTTTAAGGTTTGCCACTGAGTCTCTGTCTGTCCATGTCCTTTAAAGTTTGTCACTGTTTGTCCCTCTGTTTTAAAGTTTGTCACTGAGTCTCTTTTTTTGTCCATTTTTGTCTTGCCAGGTTTGGGTAGTTGACTTGGAACTATACAGGTTTGTCCTGACCAGAGCCTCAGCAGTACCCCTCTGTGGTGAGAGAGATGTGTGACAAGCTGCAGCTTGACACATGTCTTTCTTGTGTCCACTGATGATGTAACATCTCTGTGTGAACTAACAGGCTAACAGTGGAAATAAAGACATCAGAGAACAATTGAACCCTGTACAGACAGGCTGAAGAATCAGAACCAAAACATGAGGCATTTAACACAGCTCCGACTCTGATCACAGTCTGATGCTAAATGTGTCCAAAGATGCTATACAGCGCCACCTGTGGTGATGCCTGAAAAGTCATGATGAACAGATTCCTCCTTAAGTTTTTCAATCTTTTCTTTCAAGCTTAATCTCTGGATCCACCTTACCTGTAACTTAGATCGCCTGACCTTCGACTCAGGCCCTGGTGAAAACTCAAAGGTCAGATGGCATCTGGGGATTCACTCTTTTTACAAACAAAACAGTAATGTAAACAAGTGATGTCATCAATTCATATTGATCAGAAATGTTCAAAGTGCTGATTGGTCCCATGGATTAGAAATGGATGTGACCAGCTAAATAAGACGGATGGTCATCCATTTTGTCTCTCTCAGTAGTGTTCCTCAGAGTGGGAGGGGTCACAAAAGAAGCGAGAGCTGCGTTTGGCCGATCGAGCAGTGAATGGGACGGTCTTCAGAACTGCAGGTAAAGAAAACAGCCAATCACATGACACACAGAAATCAGCTGTTGAGATGTGGTTGGATAGATTTGACAATTGATTGATTGATTGATTGATTGGTTTGTGACCTGTGATAATGTCCTCGATGGCCCCGTCCTTCCCCTCGTAAACATGTCGACTGTCTTTTCCCTGTCGTCGTCTCAGCTCAGTGATCAGTTCCTGCTGCTGACGCTTCCCTCTGTGGGATGGAGACTGGGTGGGGCAAACAAACACATGTTTAACTTATGTCACTGTGATGAGTGGACAGTGTGTGCAGGATGGTCTTACCTTTGTCTCTGCCTCCTCCTCCTCCTGCTGCTGCTCCTCCAGTTTTTCTAACAACATTTGCTCCTGGCGACGTCGCTGCTCGTTCTCCTCCTCTGCGAGCTGAAAAAGAAGACAAAAAAAAAACAAACTGTGTAGCTTTGGGCTTGAGGAGGATGGGGCTTAAGTCAAGGTGCCTTTACTCACTCTGTATGCCTTGATGAAGCGAACAAAGATGGGAAAGAAGACAGATGGCGGCATCGTTTTTGAGCTCTCACCAAAAAACTTGACAACATCTTCAAATGCATCCTGAAAAGATTTCAAACCCATTTATAGTTAGACTGTAATCATGGAAAAGAGTGGTCTGTGTGTGTGTGTGTGTTGAGACCTGTGCGATGCGTGCATCCTCCTGCAGTTTGTTAAGCCGTGATTCGTTCCTGCTGATGAAGTCTTTGAGTGTAGCATTGTGCTGGACACTGAACTCTCTCCATGTGAGCTCCATACCACGCTGTAGCTCTTTGACATCACACAGAACGTTCTCCAGACTCACTGTCACACACACATGAATAGGTGAGTGGCAGGGCTGCTGAAACATCTGCTGAACTGCAACTGGCTGACACACTCACCTGCAGCCGCCTTGTCCACATAGTGAAGCTCGTTATAAAACAGAGAAGCAGAAGGATATTTCTCTCTGACCACGTTAGCGATGTAATGAAGCAACGTTTGTTTCCTGTCAGTTGACTTCGTATCTAAGAGCTACACACAAACACACACATGCACACACATACAGGCACACACACAGACATATGTTGGAAGAATTGTCACAATGTCATGAACTTTACTGTGCTGCAATTTGTTTTTAAAATGTTACATGTTAATGTTAACACTTTAACATGGCTGTTGACCCTGTCAATCATCTGAGAGCTCTGTGATTGCCCGACCTTAAGCTGACATGGCGAACAGCTAATGACCACTACTCTGTTGTATTGGTGCAGACTGTGATCACATCAAGTGTGTGTGTTACCAAGTCCAGACTCTGTAGTTTGAATCCGTAAACTGCTCCTCTCTTACTGCTGTTCATGTAGTTTCCCAGCGCCAAGATGATCTAAACAATGACATCATCATCATCAACATGATCAATAACTTGTACTGATCACTAATCTTTAGTCAATGATGTCACTGTGGGTGTGAAGTCACACTGACCTCCAGAATCTTCTTGAGTTTCTGAGATGATTTAATAGAAACTGATGCAGCGATCATGGCATGAAGTTGCTGAGAGGAAACCCAGAGAGAAGTCTGAGGTCACTTAGGTCACAGGTTAAATGTATTTTTTTGTGTGTGTCTTTGTATCTTACCGGTGTTAACATCTGGACATTGTCGGTGAAGTTGCCCATGAAGGTCATGATGTTCATTCTCTGTGCGAGTCGTTCAATTCGACTGAACTGCATCATGAAACGATCTTCATCACTAAGCGCCTCCAACGGCTTCCTGTCGCGTTCGTACTGTCGCAGCAGCTTTAGCTCCGCTTCCGTCGGCAGGAAACGCATCAGACATTCAACAAAGTCAACACGCACTGTCCGCAGGTCAAACCTACACAAACATGCATAACTGGTGTGATTCATGGAGAGGACACTGAGCCACAGTTTATGGTTATTGATTTATAATCATTGATCAGAACTATTGCTAACAGTAACATCAATTTTTGGTCCAGACATGGTGAAATACAAAACTCGTAACTGTATCACTGTAAACTGTAATCACTGTAGGTCAACTTACATTTGAATGGCACGGCAGATGACCTCTGACCCCTGGCCTGCCTTCCTCAGTGTAATGGCGAGGTTCTTAGCTCGGTTTGCTTCCAACAAAGAAACTTTGGATGCAACTTTCTGAGGAACTTTCTGCCGCGAAAGAGTTAAGTCAACTGCAGGACCCTGAGCCTTTGTTTTAAAGAGTTCTTCAAACCCCTCCATGTCCAGGTCCTGAGAGACAGAGAAAGATTTTTGGTTTTCAAAGTCCCTTTATTAACTCACTTCAAATGGATAGGAACAAAACTTAGAAATTTAAATTTAACTCCCTTTCCCTCCTCACAGGTCATAAAACCCTGCCCAATGCCCATGTGCAACAAAAATCCCAGCATTGTCTACCATTTAATAGTTGGAAGTGTCCCACTCTGGCTCCAATCTGGCTTTTACAGTCCCTACTGAACCAGAACCCTGTTCCTGGTTCTTTCTCATCAGCCAGATGACCAACCTGACTGTGCCAGGTCATTATTTCATGACAGTCATTTTCTTTGGACAGTCCCCAACAGGGTCAAAACAATGGACTTTGCTTCATCTGTGAAACCACATCTTTAACACATCAAAAAGTGTTTTTAGATATCAACTGTGAATAAATAAATGCTGAAGAGTTTCATTCTGTTGAAAAAAACCCCACTCCTCCCCATCCCTGCATTTAGATGTGCTCCTGTTTCTAATTATTGCACAATCCTCCATTGGAGTTCTGCTGTTCACTTTTCAACAGGCAACTTGTACAGGAACCACCAGCTGCCTTTCAGAAAATCATCTGGGACAAAAAACTCAAGGCAACATTTGACTCCTTCTTCCCTTCAAAGAGTTCAGGCTTGGTACCTTGTCACAAATCTGGTAGATGGCTTTCTTCTCAACATCAACAAATTTATTCAGGTGAGAGGTTGTGAATGACAGCAGCTGACGTCCTCCCTTCGGCCACTCTCCCACAGCTGGGGTGATTGACAGACAGAGGAAACTGTACCCACTCCCCTCACTCCACTGGATGCATGAGGCCTTGTCTCTTGTATTTGCTCTCAGTGGTTGTGACAGTGATGGGCAGACTTCCTCCACTACTTTATTAATGAGCCTGAAGGAGTGGAGGTTGCTGGTCTGCCTCAGGGTTTCCACTTGATGTAACTGGTTACCCTGAGGTTGGCTCTCAGATTGGCAGACAGTGGAGTTACACCAAGCCAAGTATTCACAATGATGTTCAGCCAGAAAGGTCCTCCTCTTTTTGAAGGAAGACTTGCTTTTCATACCCCAACCTCACAGCTCTCCTCAGCAGCAGTTGGGCCATGTGACATGGTGATGGAGGCAATCTTTGACTGAATGTCAACATGTCCTTGCCCTCCTTTGACCACAGGTAGGAAGTGGATTGCTGACCTCACCCACTGTTTAATAAAAGAGAAAAGGCACACAATGGGGGCTCTCTGGATGTCTGTCAGGCCTCTTGGTGGAGTCCAAGCTCGGAGTTTGTGCCAAGTTATTGACAACCACAACTCTTCAACTACTGTATATGACAGCTGGGGTAGCAACCATTCCATTTAGACAACTGAGCACATACTTTATATTTATCCAAAATGAAGAATTTACCCTCAATGTCTTGCATTGAATTCCCCTCACTGCCCCAAAAAACCCTCATATATAAGAACAATCTGCCTTATCAAAAGCTTTATCTTTACCTAAAGAAACAATATCATATTTACATCTTACAATTTACAACTATCTACAATATCACAAATTAAGAAAATATTGTCCATGATTGTCTGGTCAGGCAAACAGTAAATCTGCTAATTACAATGTATAACAATTTCCTACTGTAGTAGCTTTAGGCAACTGGACTTCATAGAGTGGAACTGAACACGTTTCATCTTTCATCCAAGAGCTTCTTCAGTTCTGATAAACTGGTGGGAAAAAACAGGTATTTAAACTCTCACACTGACATATGTCTAGAGACTAATTAAGTTGAACAATACAGATTATTCACCCCCATAAACATCCTGAAATGTCTTCAACTCAACTCAAGCAAGTCCAGTCGCCTACAGATACTACAGAGGAAAACTAGGTTTTCATCCAGGTTCCCCTGGATGACTGGGAACCTCCACAGACTATCTATCTGTATGCCTTTCTATCTACCATTGCATAGATAGGAGTATAGATGTTTGGGGTTGAAATCTGTTGCATGTCTCCTCCTCTTATTGTGGTGGGTTTCTGTCACCCAGGCATTCTGTCTACAGGAAGTTTAAGGCAGATCATCAACTCTCCAGGTTAAAAAGAAAATGGTCGGCGCACCCATGGATTTGAGCTGAAGGAAGAGAGATCTGAAGAGTGTGCCCCTCACTCTGTCTTGTGGGAAGGAGCTCTGAGCTGACTTCCTGCAGCAGATGACTTACAGAGGAATACGAATCTCTGTCCTGCCTTGAGAATCCTGATTTTGGTTTCTAGGTCTTGAATACATGCTTTAACTTGACAGTTGAATGAGAAGTGCACGGCTGACAAAAACTCTGAGCTGAGCTTTTCTGACTAAAGTGTTATGGAATTACAATCTGAGTCTTAAATCTCCAGTTTCCAAAAAGTATCAAAACTCTGGCAAAACGTACTGTCCTGCAAAAGCTTGTTATGAAAGATGAAGTAAGACTTCACCCTTAGTGATGGTCCATGGATCCAAAGGGATTGATGTTGCTATTTAATAGTCTTAATTTGAACATTTGAGAGAGATACAGTAATCTGGAGACAGAGACAAGTGGACGGAGACAGGACAGAGGCAGGTGAACAGAGACAGAGAAAGATAAGCAGAGACAGAGTCAGGTGAGCAGAGACAGAGACAGGTGAGCAGAGACAAAGTCGGCGAGCAGAGACAGAGACAGGTGAGCAGAGACAGAGACAGGTGAGCAGAGACAGAGGCAGGTGAACAGAGACAGAAGCAGGTGAACAGAGACAGAGAAAGATAAGCAGAGACAGAGTCAGGTGAGCAGAGACAGAGACAGGTGAACAGAGACAAAGTCGGCGAGCAGAGACAGAGACAGGTGAGCAGAGACAGAGACAGGTGAGCAGAGACAGAGGCAGGTGAACAGAGACAGAAAAAGATAAGCAGAGACAGAGTCAGGTGAGCAGAGACAGAGGCAGGTGAACAGAGACAGAGAAAGATAAGCAGAGACAGGGTCAGGTGAGCAGAGACAGAGACAGGTGAGCAGAGACAGAGGCAGGTGAACAGAGACAGAGAAAGATAAGCAGAGACAGAGTCAGGTGAGCAGAGACAGAGGCAGGTGAACAGAGACAGAGAAAGATAAGCAGAGACTGAGTCAGGTGAGCAGAGACAGAAGCAGGTGAGCATAATGTCCCTCATGTTTCTTCTATGTTTACTCAGTTGATCATTGCAGCTGTGATTAGAACATTAATTGTCAGTGTGTTTGTTGTTTATTTGTCATTATTTGTTGTTTCTTTATTAATGTGTGTTTACCTGCAGAACCGCCTCATCGTCCACGTCGTTGAACACAGTTCCGTTGATCTGACTAGGTTTTAAAGCAACCCAGTTCAGAACCGGCATCCGGAACTTTGTCTGGATAGGCTTCTTAATCTTCACCGCTGAGTCATGCAGGGAAATGTGTTAGACAGGTGAGGACAGATCCATAAGACAGGTTTATATATGCATATTGTACGACTAACATAACTTACAAAGTAACTTGAGTGCCCCCTCTACAAGAAAAAGAGAAAGAGAAACATGACCTTGGTCAGACTGCATTTTCTCAACTGTGATTGGCTAAATGTTTGATGATGTCACCTGTGACACTAATGTCAGTCTCACCTGCAAGTCCGGAGTTAAAGATCACCATGGGTGACCCACCTGATCCTGGGAGAGGTGGGGCCACAGGTGGAGGGGGAGGTGGCATTGGAACAGAGGAGAGCTCACTCGTGCGACAGGGAGGAGGAGGTGGAGGAGGTGGTGGAGGAGGAACAGGAGGAGGAGGGGCGGGGAACGGACCATTGGTCTCTTGAAACACACAAAAAAAAATAAAGAGCAGAGTCATTATTCGTTGTTTCATTAACAAGTTGAGTTATGTGATTGATTAATCTGAATCATACCTGTGCCTGGCATTGGTGGTGGAGGAGGGGGAGGGGGAGGAGCCTGCACACTTGAAGTTTCACCCAAACTTGGTCCCATGATTTGATAGGCTACAGTCTCAGGGCTGAAATATATCAATCAATAGTCAAAAATACATTGTTACTGTGATTTATCTGGCCACATGGTGGCTAGCAATGTTGCTTTACAGCAAGAAGGTTGCTAGTTCACATCCCAGTTCAGGTCTTTTTGTGGGGAGTTTGCATGGTCTCCCCGTGTGTGGGTTTTTAACTGCTGACTGTCCATTTTGTTGGTTCTCACCTGATCTCACCTGCAAAACTCAAACACACTATAATGTCATGTGATCAGATGTGTAGGTTAATGTTCATCTGCCCTGCTGCTGTGGGGATGAGCAGCACCCTGAAGGCTAGCAGGTGACCAGTGGTGGAGCGGCTCTAACCTCTACGTTATCAGCCTAACCCAATGGGGACAGAGTCAGAGGACTTACAGTATCAATCCTTCAGGTCTGTGAGGTGCCAACTCTTCCCCCTCTGCAGACACAGAGTTAGATTGCTCAGTCCCCATCAACCATCTTCACGCCAATTCACATGAAACACATGAAGAAGGTAAAAGCACCCGGGTTTGATATAACTACAGTACACCTGGCTGGTGTGAACACACCCTTAATTGACCATAGATGTGGTTAATTAATGAATAGTTATGATGGACTGTGACCTGTCCAGGGTGTGACCCTGTCTTTCAGCCCATGTCAACTAGGATTTTGTCATGTGGAGTCAAGGTATGAATGTAATACATCTGAAGTATAAACATTATTTGTGAGTTCTACATGAGTTCACTGAAAGGTTCTGAGGGTCACATGAGGAGCTGGAACCAACCCCAGATGGTGACAGCACACGTCACATCCTGAATGAGATGATGATAATTGTTATTAATGTTACTGATTCTTGAATAATTCTGGTCTCTACCTTCTTATCTTTTTCTCTCTCTGTAATATTTGATGTTTTGTTTGTAATCTGTTGAACTTGTCTCTGTACATGTGACAACTAATTCATGTCTGTCCATCCTGATAGACAGATACCTCCTCTGTGGCTCTTCCAGAGTTTTTTGTGGAGTTTTTCCTCATTCAATGTGAGGGTCAGAGGGTGTCACTTGCTGTACAGACTGTAAAGCCCTTCAAGGCAAATTGTGTTAGTGATGCTGAGCTATATAAAAAGCTATATAAAAAATTGTCTTGGCTTGACCCCAGATATACACACACACACACACACACACGGGTGTAGTTACCTGGGGGACAGGTTGGGGCAGGGTGGAGGTGATGGAGAAGCAGACTCAGCCACACCTCCGTCACCCTCCCCTCTTTGTGGTTGTGGAGCATTGGCTCCTCCCACCTGATGTAGTTCCTGAGCCTGACGCTCCAGGCGACTCTGACGCCGGATGGTCTGATCTTTCTCTCGAACCATCCGTCGTAGTGTGTGCACCTGAGAGTTGGCATTAGCGTACACGTCCTGCACCAATGACAGGGGGACATTGATTCAATTAAATTTTATTTGTATAGCGCCAAATCACAACATGCATTGTCTCAAGGCACTGTACATAGTAAGGCCAAAACCTTTACAATATTACAGAGAGAAAATAAACCCAACAGTTCACACAATGAGCAAACACTAGGGGGCAGTGGAGAGAAAAAAATTCCCTTTTAACAGATCTCTGAGAACCAGACTCAAACATGTGCAGTCATCTGCTTTGACCGTTTGGGGTGAGAGGAAAATGGGGGACAGAGGAGAGGTGGGGGACCGAAAGGGGGGAGAGAATGAAAAGGAGGGAGGTGAGGGAGAGACAGAAGAGAGAGACCAGGAGCAAATATACAACAGTTGTATCAAGTTTAGAATCTGTTATGTCATGTTTATAGAACTACGATGTCATTTATACAAGCAGCAGCAAACATTATTGATAAGCAATTATACTAAAGAACCCTAACCCTAATAATAATGCTATTGATAATAATAATAATATCATCATCAAACAATAATAATATCATCAAAACTGCAGCCTGCAAGATGAGGACAAAGAGATAGAGAGAGGATCGAAGGAAAAACACAGACTAGGGAGAGAAAAAAAAACAAGTTTAAGGAGACATAATTAAGTCACATTCATAGCCTGAGTGTGAGAGAATGAGTGTGAGGAAGTGAATGTGAGTGCACCACAGGAAATCCCCCAGCAGTCTAGGTCTATAGCAGCATAACTCGGAGATAGTTCAGGTTTCCCTGAGCCAGCTCTGACTATAAGCTTTATCAAAAAGGAATGTTTTAAGTTTAACTTGACATACAAAGAGAGTGTCCGCCTCCTGAACCAACACTGGGAGCAGGTTCCACAGGAGAGGAGCCTGGTAATTAAAGGCTTCCCATTCTACTCTTATGGACTCTGGGAACTACAAGTAAATTGTTGGGATGATAAGGTAAAACTAGACCTTTAAGATATGATGGGCCCTGATCATTACATCATGGGGCCTGAGTTACAATAATCTAATCTTAATATAACAAAAGCATGAACTAGTTTTTCAGCATCCTTTAAGGATAAAATGTTTCTAATTTTCAAAATGTTCCACAGGTGGAAGAAGGCTGTTTTGGAAATGTGTTTAATATGTGAGTCAAATGATATATCCTGGTCAAAAATAACTCCAAGGTTCCTTACAGTGGAACTGGTCGCCATGGTGATGTCATCTAAAGTGACAATATGGTCAGAAAGTTTGTCTCTAAGGTGTTTAGGGCCGAGTATGATAACCTCAGTTTTGTCTGAGTTTAGAAGTAGGAAGGTACAGGTCATCCAGGACTTAAGACATTCCTGGAGTTCAACAACCTGATTTATTTCTTCCGGCCTCATTGATAAATAAAGTTGTGTATCATCTGCATAACAATGAAAGTGTATGTTGTGCTTTCTAATAATGTTCCCCAAAGGAAGCATATATAAGGTAAAAAGTATAGGCCCAAGCACTGAGCCTTGTGGTACTCTATAATTAACTTTTGTCTGCAATGAGTCAATTTTATGATCATTGGTGTCAAATGCAGCACTAAGATCTAACAGGACAAATACAGAGACTAGACAATTATCTGAGGCCAAGAGGAGGTCGTTGGTAACTTTAACTAGGGCTGTTTCTGTGCTATGGTGTAATCTAAATCCTGACTGGAAATCTTCAAACAACCTGTTACTTTGCAATTATTCACATTTCTGCAATTTCCCAGCTTGGGATTAATAAAGTATATCGATCTATCTATCTATCATAACTGATTCGCAACTGCCTTTCCTAGTATTTTAGAAATGAAAGGAAGATTTGATACTGGGTGATAATTGGCTAAAACATCTGGGTCGAGGGTAGCTTTTTTTAACTGCAACTTTAAAAGCTTGAGGTATATATCAGTTAATAAGGAAAGATTAATTTGATTTAATATGGAGTGATTAATTAATGGAAAAACTTTTTTAAACAGTTTGGTGGGGATGGGATCTAACTGACAGGTTGACGGTTTTGATGAGGATACTAGTGATGTTAATTCTGGGAGATCTATAGGGGAGAAACTGTGTAACTGTATATCTAGTGCTTCTAAGGTTATTGTGCTAAAAGGTTTCTCATTACCACTAGAAGAGAAGAGGTGGTCATTTTTTTTCTCTTATTGATGTTATTTTATTCACAAAGAAATTCATGAAGTGGTCACTGCTCAGTGTTAAGGGAATAGATTGTCAATGAAAGGGAGTGTAAAATCATAATTGTTAACTTCAGGTGGACTTAGACATGGCACGGAGCTAAATAAGGGCTGCACTGTCTGTTTGAAAGTATTAATGTTATTATCAGACAGGTACCAACTGTAGTGGTATTTTTTTCTTAAAGAGGACATTCACTGGAAAATCAAATTTCTGATGTTTTTTGGTGTGTCCCCATGTCCCTCCCATATCTAAACATCACTAAAGTATCACAATAAACACGTCAGGCACTTTTGAGAAAGAAGGCCTTCTCTGTTTATCTAAGCTCGAGCAAGCGGTTTTGAAAAGCTAAGTTTAGTTACGTAACTAGCACTTTTGCCATGCAATGAACCCTCCCCCAACAGCTACTCCCGGTCATGGATGTGAACATTCAACCTGAAGAAGAAGAAGCTGAATTGCTTCCACCATTACAACTGTTTTATCTGTTGAGAGCAACATGTCTCAGAAGAAAGGTTCAGTTCATTGTTGCTCTGTTGCTGGTTGTCAAAAACAACACCAGATGCTTCATAGACTCCATTCTAATAAGGAAGTGACTAGTTATACAAACTTTGGGCAATACAACGCGGGACTCATCAGCAGGAAGCCGCTCCAACAATCCGTAATGGATTTCCTAAAGGCAATGTAAGTATTTCCAAATGAAGTAATAATGTATTTGTGGCTTGACTGCTTCTTGTCTTAACTAACAAAGGCTAACAATGGCTAATTGCATGTTTGCATGTTGTGTGTTCGCCTTTTCTGATTGTCTCAGCAGCGGTAGAAAATTAGTGAGCGAAGAGTGAGTATTTGTTTCAGTTCCACAATACTGTTTACAAACAAAATGCTGCATGACTTGTGTGAAGAAGTGTGTATTTTTGTGTTGGCGTGCGAGTGTCTCAGGTTAGCACATATGCTAACTACTGTCCAGCAGACAGGGATCAGTCTGTGTTTATCTCAGCAGTGGTAGAAAATGAGTGAGCGTTTGTCTCAGCTCCACGATATTGTTTACAAGCAAAACGCTGCACGACTTGTGTGAAAATGTGAGAGATCGTGTGTGCTGTTTGTCTCGGCTTGCTGTTTTAAATGCGAACCGCTGCATGAGCTGTAAGAAACAGTGTGCATAGGGAACAACTTATACTAAAATGGCTTATTTTACATGTTAACTAAACCACGCAAACCACGTAGCTGGCCAATCACAAGTGAGTGGGAATGCGCTTGGTAGCTGGCCAATCACAAAAGAGTCAGTGTTCTGGGAGGTGGGCATTAGCTCCGAAACAGAGCGCCTGGGTTAGGGTTAGAAAAGACCATTCTATGTCTCCTTTAATGTTATTGTAGTTAGTTAACGCGCAATTAAATGTGAGTAAATAATGGTCAGGTAAGAGGGGTTTTTTTTATATCTATGCCGTGAGTACAAGATGGAGGGTGTGACTAAGGCAGTGGGTGGGTTTATTCACATGTTGAGTGAAACCAATTGACTCTAACAGTGAATTAAATGCATAGCTAAGACTATCACTTTCAGCATCTACATGAATGTTGAAAGCCCCCATAATTATGATTTTATCTGTCCTTAGCACTAACTCAGTTAAGAATTCACAGAACTCAGACAGAAACTCTGAATAAGGAGCAGGTCAATGTAACTTTACTGAATTTACGATTATCTTTAGCGAGCAGTTTCAGAAAATACTCTATGTCGCCTGCTCTGGCCCCGGGAAAACACCTGACTATGGTCACAGGCGTCACTACTTTCACATTCCTTAAACAGAGTCACCAATGAGCAGAGTTTGCTTCTCAGCCTGTGTGTCGCTGAGTGGGGAAAACTTGTTGGAAGTCTGAACTGGTTGGTGGTGAACTGGGCTTTTCTGTTTAGCACTACGCCTCTTATTACGGACAGTCACCCAGCTATCCTGTTGATCTCCCAGCTGCATGGGAGCTGCTGAGGGAGCTAATGCTATCGCGATGTGTTCCGCACCGGCTATAGGGGACTGGCTAACTGATTTAGCTTCTATGGTGCGGAGCCGGGGTTCTACCTCATTAAGCCTCGCCTCCATGCTGCCGGACAAGCTAGAATTATTACAAGTACTGTTATCGCTAAAGGACGCAGAGACATAGCTAAACATGTGGCACACAACACAAGAGAGAGCAGGAGTTAAGCTGTTAAGCTGGGAAAACCACAGAGTATGAATCTACGTGAGAGATAGAGTTAAGCGAAGGTGCCGCTAACAGTAGCTTAAAGCAATAAACGATTATCTAAACTCACAATCTAGTCACTGAACTAACACTTGTTTTGTCAAAGTTTTCCAGCAGTAGAGAGCAGGAGAAACACACAGCGTAACACCAGTGGAAACAGAAAGTGACACAATTCGTTATGTGAACTGAGTTAGTTTTAGTGAGGGGAAAAGACACAGTGTTTCTCTAGTGAAGGACTATGTGGTTTCTATGGTAACAGCACTGACCCGCAGGTGATCCAGTTCTTTGTTGGTTTGCATCAGTTGTTTCTCCAGTTCAACAATCTTCAGCATTGCTTCATTTTCCACGTCCAGTAGACGCTCGGACATCTGAGGAGACAGGCAGGGCCATATTAGTGAGACAAAAGTCTGTCTGTCTCCTTACTTATTTGTCAGTCTTGCTCCATCTGTGGATCTCACTGTGTTCAGACTCTCCTCCAGCTCCTCGACTCGTTCTAAAGCAGCCGTTTTGGTTTCAGCATCTTCAAGCAGCGTTCCGACATCAAACACATTATCGAGGTACGCTTGAATCTGGACCTGCAGCCTGTCGCTCTCTGTGTGCTTCAGCCGCTGAGAGTGAGACAGGTGAGACAAAATAAATTTATTCTGTGTCGTCATTAGAAAGTTGAGATGTAGAGTTAATACAGAATGTGAGTGGCTGACTGTGGGTCATGTGACTGTCATGTGAAAGTGTTACCTCCAGATGTTCATCCAGGTTCAGTTTGGTGAAGTCATACTGCAGATGAACTCTAAAGTTCATGTCCTCAACTGAATGAACCACTATGTTGATGAATTGCATACAGGCCACCTGCAGATATATAAATGGTATGTTAATATTGTAAAATACAGAAAAGACAAACAGTTCAAGTGCAGTACATTTTAGATGATTTAAATCAACAAACCAGAAAGTCAATGTTGTCATCCTCATTTTTAAAATGTTCCATTAACTTCTCAAACCGCAGTGACTCTGAACACACCTGGAAAAGATCAATAGTCAATCAATCAGCATATTGATGAGCTGTGTGTTGTCATGTGTCTACAGCAAATTGTAAATATGTTTACGGTTTTGAAGTTGTCAAAGGCCGACAGGATGATCTCATGACCTCCTCGCACCAGACACACGGCCGCCAACAGCTCCAGCACCAGAGCTTTGGTCCTGAGGAAGAGGAGGAGGAGGAGGAGGAGTAGAAGGGGGCAGAGTCATGTTTATCATTCAAGATACTGCTGTGTGTGTGTTTGTGTGTGTGTGTGTTATCCACCTTGGGTTTCTGTTGTTAAGGCTCAGGGCAATTTCATTTACAGCATGAGGATGTGACATCACCATGTTGAAGCCATACTGAGAAAGATAATGATCAGATAATCAATCCCTTTAATTTTTTTTTTTCATTGATTAGTTAATTGATCAGGTACCTGGTAGTTCATGATGGCTCTCAGACACATGACACAAACATGAACATCGTCTTTCTTACAGACAAGTCGAGAGTTTTTCAGTGTGCGTCGACTCGGGAGTGTGTTGGAGCGAGTCACCAAAGTGGAGCTGTGAGGTCACAGGTCAGAGGTCAGACTGAAAGACGATTGACAGTGAATTAATTAAAAAAAAAAAAAAAAAAACTACTTTCTTACCTGATGGAGTGTCGAGCTGCTCGTGGGACAGATGACGATGGGGAGGGTAGGCTGCAGTCGCCATGGAGATCCTCTATGGACCGACTCCAGGGAGAGTCAATGGAAGAGGTGTCACCGCTGCCCTCTGACTGCTCACCATCGAACCTGAATGAGCCATAAAAATAAAAACCACAATTAACAATGTTAACCTTTATCTCTGACAGTGTAATGTCATTAACAGTTAGACTGTGACATGAGAAACTCACGTGACAGCATACTGAGCAAAGGAAAGGTATTCCACCAGAACATCCAGACCCTGATTCTCCTCATTTAGGAACTCTCTGACCCACCTATGCTCAGAGAAACAAACAAGTTATATAGAGACAGGCAGATATTAGAGAGACAGCCATATTAGAGAGACGGACAGGTACCCAATGTGATTTGTTCGAAGAGAGATCTCAAGCTCTCTGAGAGTCTGAGTGGACTCTTGAACTCGTCTTCTGAACTTCTGCAAGCAGACAGGCAGAGAGACAGGTTACAAAAGCACACAAACAAACAAAGAAACAAACAAAAGGGTTGGTTACCTTGCGTGTGACGGCTGGGTCAAGGAACCCACGCAGCTTCTGGATATACGTGTGCGGAGGATTCTTCACCTGGAACCGCTCCTACATCATGACATCACACATCAAATCCCACCCACCAGCAACACCTGTTTGTGGACTAGTGGTCATGTGACATGTCATGTGAAAATGCACTGTAAAATTTTGACTGTTGAAACATAAACAATTTATGTTGAGCTGCCAAAAAATTAACAATAGAAATGATGACAAAAACATTATCATTATTATTATTATAACTGATGCTAATCTAAATATCAAATTTAACTATGACTGTGATGAATGAGTCACACGATCAATTAATGAACTCAATGAATAACACAAACCTGATCACAGATCAGTTCCCACTTCTTCTCGTTGTCATAGGAGCGAAGAAGACGAACTTTATCAGGGGGAAGATTCATTGAGTTCTGAAATAAACAAAAAACATTCTTCAATAAATAAATACAGTTAATGTAGTAGTTACAGAGTACTGTAACTATGTCTAACTATGTATGATACATGAAAAAGTCTGTGTCCATTAGGACAGTCACACACACACACTGAGGACTTGATGTTAGCAGCATTTTTTTTGTCTTGGGCCTTTAAACACCAACATTTCCTCTGTCTCCTTAAATGTTTTTTCATCACAGTTTAAACTTTAGGTAATATATACAGTATATATATATATATATATATATATATATATATATATATATATATATATATATTTTTTAACTGATTGACATTTTTCTTTCTATGTTCAATGTTTGGCTTAAAATACTGAACCCTAATCCATCCATGTTTTTAAAATCTAAATCTTTGGTGAATGCATTGCAATTTTTACCTCCTGACTTGTTACTAATCAGTGTCTAAGTTGTGGAACTTTCTAGAACCATTGTAATTGTAACTTGTGAAATTTCTAAGCTTTGTTATGAAAATATTTGAAAAATGCAACCAAAATGTGAAAACACTTTGGTTGTTAAGTCATTCAATTGTTAAATCAATGTTTAACAAATCAGAAATTTTAGTTTTTAGTGCATTTTGAGAAAATGGTTTTGTGCCTTTGATCCATGTGACACCTTTGACATGTCCATCAAGAGGAAACATTTTAACAAGATCTTTTTTAAGATTTCGTCTGTTTACAAGTTAGTTTTTGAAATGTCTGTTGGAAACACAGGTAATGACACACACACACACAAACACATACACACATAAGGTGATGGCAAACATCAGAACCAAAACTTTGAGAGTCACATGTTTTAGTTGACCATTGAGGTGTGTCTGAGGTCAGTCAGAGAAAACGGCCAAGTCCACACTCATGTTCATTTCCATTGTTTCTTATTGGTTTGATTTCTTGTTTCTATTCTGATGGAAATGAGCAAATTCATTGATTATGGTATGGAGTTCATTGATTGATTGAGAGAGACTGAATTGTTCCTCAGCGATGTTCACCTGTTGGTGCCACTGTTGCTGTGTCATGTGAGCTCCAGTTTCAATATTTCATTTTTAAATTTTTTACTCACTCACTCATCTTTTACCGCTTTATCCTCCACATAAGGGTCGTGGGGGTCGCTAGTGCCAATCCCAGCTGGCCTAAGGTGAAAGGCAGGGTCACACCCTGGCCAGTCCATCACAGGGACACATAGAGACAGACAACCATTGATTCTCACATTCACACTTATGGTTAATTTAGAGTATCCAATTAAATATTGCATGTTTTGGACTCAGAGAAAACCCGGAGAAAACCCATGCACACATGGGGAGAACCTGCAAACTCCATGCAGAAAGCCTTTTGTTCTGACTAAGTAGAAGGGTTTCTTGTCCCGGTCAGGTCTTCTTGCTGCAAAGACAAGAGTGCTAACCACTACACCATCTGTGTGGCCCCCAGTATCATGTTTTTACTTTTTCTTAATTTTAGAAATCTGTCGTTAACCTTGTCGTCAAAGCTCATTATTGCTCATGTTTTCTGGTCTGACAGCATCACCTTGTTAAAACTTTAAGTAGTGGCAGGGAGTAGTGACAACATGGTTAGATCAAAACCTGTCGTAACTTACTCTTTTCTGTCATGCTGAAGCTAATGATAGAGCTGATATCTGGTCAAATATGTGAGGACTAATTTCTGAGCTGACAGATTGTCCTACAGAGTCCCAGAACCTCCTACTGGACCAGAACCCATCCACAGAAAAAAACAAGTCTTTAGATGTAAAACAGAATCACACCAGGCCAGAAACCAGTTTTGTGAAATACCAGATTAAACCAGAAACCAGACGAGACTGACCAGACTAAATCTAGTCTAAAATTTAGTCTAAATGACTAGATTAGGACTGAGCTTTGGACTCAGTGTGGCATTGGAGATAAAATGTGGGTCAGACAGTAAATGAAACCTGGAGTGTGTATGTGTATTTGTGTGTGCACAGCCTCACCAGTGCGATGGAGAATCTCTCCTCCAGCTCTGCTGGGTCGGGCATTGGCAGTCGAACCGGAGCAGCTCTGGACCGAATCACGGCCAGCTGAGTCTCCATGCTCTCCGTGTTCCCCATTACACACACACACAGTAACACGCACACTCTGAACACACCCACCTAAAACAACACACACAGCAGCAGGAGCATGTGGTCGGCCATCACAGACAGAAGGGCGTTCAAGGCAGAGGAGGCCTGTCTCTCTGTCTCTCCCTCTCTCTCTCTCCTGTCTCGTGCAGCGGTGAAGATCGTCTCTCTCTCTCTCTCTCTCTTTGTCCCTCTTCCCTGCCTCCTCCTCCTCTTTGCTGCTGCTGAAGATGCTGAAGATGGTGAAGATAATGATGTTGATGCAGTCGCAGCTCTGCAGCCCTGTATGTGTGTGTGTTTGTGAGAGAGAGTGTGTGTCAGATGTGCCGGTTAATCCTCTCCCTCTTCTCCCCCACATCAAGAAAGAGAGAGTCGGCCTCTTTGTCTCTGACCCTCTCTCTCCCTCTCTTTCTGCCCGCTGCAGTCTTTGTTTACCTCACTCACCCATCCCTCCTCCCACTCTCTCTCTCTCTCTGCCTCCTCAGACAATGAACCTTCTGCTACCACAGGCTCCACCCACCACACACACATACACAGATTCTCACTCTCTCACTCATTTTCTACCGCTTTATCCACTAAGGATCGTGGGGGGCGCTGGTGCCTATCTCCAGCTAACATAGGGTGAGAGGCACGGTACACCCTGGACAGGTCGCCAGTCCATCACAGGGCCACATAGAGACAGACAACCATTCACTCTCACATTCATACCTACGGGCAATTTAGAGTGTCCAATTAACCTAATCCCC
This sequence comes from Brachirus orientalis, assembly GCA_016785285.1. Classification (NCBI taxonomy): domain Eukaryota; kingdom Metazoa; phylum Chordata; class Actinopteri; order Pleuronectiformes; family Soleidae; genus Brachirus; species Brachirus orientalis. The sequence continues at coordinate 386,984 of JAFBJR010000684.1, forward strand.
AAATCTGCATGTTTTTGGACTGTGGGAGGAAGCCGGAGTACCCGATGAGAACCCACGCACCACTGGGAGAACATGCCATACACAGATTGTGTTGTTATAATTAATAGTAATAATAATACAAATAATAATGAAAATAACATTTACATAACAATGTAACAACAGGGGTTATCATGAATAGTATCACATATAATCCATCTTAACAAAGATTGACTGTTAATCTATAATTAAAATAATGACACTGAAATTCTATATTTGTAATTTGTCTTTTCATCAAGTCTTAAATGACTTTTTTTAAAAGTCATTTATATTTGATCGCTTCCTGTCTTTTCCTTTTGATGTCACCTCATTTCTTGTCTAATCTTCAAAGTAAATATTTCAGCTGTAAATCATTTATTTCACTTTGAGTCTTTTATTGTGAAACCTTTACAGGAAGCACACTTTCATTCCCATTGCTTTATAGTTTATTATCCCGTTTGTGTGTTAAAATTGATAGTGTATATGGTGTGTATTACAATTCATATTATAGGGTGCATACAATGTATTTTGTTGTATAGTGTATAATTAATAGTGTGTATTATGCAGGGGCAATTCTAGGATCAGAGGTTTAGGGCTGCTGAGCTGCCGGCCAAGCAAGATAAATTTCACTGTTTTTTCACATTTGAACACAAATTAATTCCCACATTTGTGAAAGAAAAGCATAACACTTTTTGTCTGTGACTAAACCATCAAAACTGATAAAGGTTATTTAAATACTGAGCCACAGCAAAAGAAGAATGGATGGAATCGCAAAAGAAACATATCGTAATCCTAATTTCTGGGAGAAGACAAATGATTTTGATAGAGCAGCTCCTCAACATACACATCAACAGTGTGTATGTTTCTGGAGTAAACCAGCCTCCTATAGTGAGTACCAAAAACACACAAAAGTGACCATGGACTTATTTTTTGGACTGTTATTTTAACTGCAATGCACAATATGTGAAACACTAACAGAAATAGATTGCCTGTTTTATTTATATTATATAATACAAATACATAAATAAAAATACACTTAAAAAAAGATAAGTGATTGAAATCCACAAAATAATAATTATAATAATAAATAATAATAATAATAAAATAATAAAAGAGAGGCAATCCTGCCTATGATACAATGTAACATCTTGGGATACTGGATTTGTGTGTGTGTGTGCTGGTGTATGTGTATCTGGTGTATTTTTGTTAAATATTACGTTTCAACCAGGTACTGTATGGTTTCGACGGTTTTCTAGCTTTATCAGGGGGAAAGCATATACAGTAAAGAAAAATATCTCTTTCAAATTTTACCATAGACGTTTCTAGCCCCAAAAACGGGCTAGAAACGCCTATGGTATTACGTTAGAATTGCTGTTTCAGAAACATACATTTTCTTTACATTGCATGTTAATTACATACATTTAAAACATAGAATGATATTTCATTTAATGTGTTTTCTACACAATAAATAATTGGAACCTCAGTGTATGATAAGTTATTGATCAGGCCTGATCAATGATCAATCTGAGCCTCCCTCTCTCTCATGTCTACTACTTTGCCTGTTGTCCTGGTAAAATGGGTGTAGGGTGGGTGTAATGTGTATGATAAAGGATGCAAAACCATCATGTCCATGCAAAAAGTTGAGTAACTTCTGGTAGGAAGAGCCTAGACAAATGGGAGTGGAACTGTTGGAAAGTTTGCTAAGCTAACCATAGGTATGTGCCTGTAGGTACTTGTTCGGTTAGTTTCTGAGTTTGTGTAAAGTTATGAACTTAGAGTCAGACTTGATACCAAGTGAATGTTATCAAGTCTGACTCTAAGTTCTTAACTCATAGATGGTTAAGGTCGGTGAAAAAGAAACTTGGTGAGGTTGTATGTTGTAGTTGTCTAAATATTTCTGATTAAATTCTAGCACTAATTTCCACTAACTACCCAACTCTTGGACTGTGCCATGTCATGATCCACCTCACCTGTCCCTTGCCTCCTCCTGTGTGCCCTGCTCTACAGGTAATTAACCACCTGCACTGAGAGCACCCCTGCTCCTCATCATCTCATCAGCCTCCTGACTACTTGTTACTTATTACTTACCCCAAGCTTGTAGACTCTCATCCCTAGTTAGGGCTGGGTGAAGTGATAAAAATCATGATACTCCCTAAATTGTCTGTTGACAGTAAAGTTTGGGGTAGAATACCACAAGCAATGCACAGGCCAGTGCATGTCACTCAAACTCTCACAGGCAGGGTAACTTTATCAGTAGGTAAGTTTTTTCCTAGTGATAGGAGGTGTGCACCACAGGTGTGTGTGGATGCCAAGAGTGGAGGGAGACTTTAGGTTCAATCTCTCGAATCTTGCTTAAAACTCAATTCTTGAGCAATTCTCATTTTAAGAAGTGCTTGATGTTCATACAGTCACAGAGCGGAGGCATCTTGGTAGCAGTCACTAAACAGTACAAACACAAATTCAAACAATTCTAGCAGACGGCTGACCATACACTGTGGCACCATCTTGCATGACCTATAATATACTATATTGTACTATACCATATACCACCAGCTTTGATCAGTGTGGAATGTGGAATGATATGCCTGAAAGTTATCTTATATATATTAGCAAACTGTCAGTGAGTTCAACCCAAACAACATGAATGGAATGCTTGAGTATGTCTTCAATAAATACAATATTTACCAGTAACATTAATTTATGGTTCCTGATCAGCTGGTCCTGACTGTGCCAAAACACAGAGGGGATCATGTGTTTCCTTGTTGTGGCTCCTAAGCAGTGAGATGATCTGCCTCTGCACAGTAGATAGTAGACAGTAGGCCTTTCAATATCTTCTTAAACTCATCTTTTCTCATTGACACTACTACTAAATTATAATGACAACTACTAAAGTTTTCATTACTTTATTTCATTTTTGTTTAATTGTATGGCTGTTTATGTTTACCCATGTTTTCTGTCCTTTTGTTTTTAGATGTTTTTATTGGCTCCTCATTTATTCTGTCTTTAATTATTTTGCACAGCACTTTGGCCCACTGTGGTTGATGTAGAAGGCATGATCATTCTTCTTTGTTGTTGTTTTGGTAAATGTGTATTATGTGGTGTCACAAAATCACACATCAACTGGTGCATTTTATATGAGTAAAAACAAAGTTGATAGAAACAATGTGTGTTTTTCACATAATTTTCAACTGATTCAATAATTAACCAATATTAGATTTTATCACACAAAATGTCTCATATAAATCACAAATGAATAAATTTATATAAATGACAACAGACATGTCAGTGTATGACTGTGATGTCAACAATATAATAAATAGTTCTAGATAAAAAAATTGAATAACAAAATAACATGAAAAAAGTACAACAAGGGAAATATGTTAAGGGAATATTTTTATTCCACCTCAGACATTGCAGCAGCCCTGAAATCAGACCTTAATATTTTGAGGTGAGCAGAGTTAAGAGCCAAACGCTCCACAGCATTCATTTCTTCTGTCTGTCAAATCATCTGATTCCAGCTGAGTCCAGCTGCATGCACAATTAGCCTCACGGAGATATACAACACCTGCAAACACATTCAAATATATAAATGTACATACATTTATTACTAAAATGTAAAAATAATATTTATAATATATATATATATATATAATTTTATAATATATAATATATATATAAACATATGTTAGAACAACATCTAACATATGTTTGTAGATTAGATAAACATCTTGTTTTTAATGAGGATATATAGATATATATATTATTGTATTATTGTAATACTTCATACTGTACACTGTACTACATCTATGTTTGTTTTATTTGGTAATTTATTTCTTCTAACTTCTTTTTGTAACTGTGTCTTGGAGCAACTGTGATCACACAAATTCCTTTGGGATTAATAAAGTATTCTGATTCTGATTCAGGTTTTAAAAGAAATAAATGACATAATCACACTGCACAAGCTGTCAGGGTCCGGTTTCCCCTGCTTCCTGTCCCTTATTTTGAAAGGTCTTTTTGTTTCCTGTGCAACTCTGTCTGTGTTTTTTGATTTCAGGAGACTTGACCAGGCTGCTGGGTGGAGTCCCTCCTCTCACACCTGCTGCGCATTTCCCTGATTCCCTCCCGGCCTTTATCAGCTGGTTCCTCCTTGCAGCAGGTGTCAGCGTGTATCACTTGTAACCCGGTACTCACACGTACTAGTTGCTACTCAGTTCTACTCGTCTCCATGCACCTTTTTGTTCTATTTTTAACTCGTGGCTTTTTCCCTCTTTTTCTAGTTACCCCGGGAGATACTCACCCAGCCAGCCTGTCAGTCTCCTCGCCTTTTGTTTCTCCTTAGTTGGCTTCCCTTCGTTTGGTTTTTTTGTATTTTTCTGTAAATAAAACTTCGCGCACCTTGTTCTTTTAGACCTGGCTTCCGTTCTCTTTTTTGGATCCATACATGCCCAGTGTAAAACCTAACACAAGCAAATGCATATATAGTATATTATGTTGCATCTGGACATCACCACTCACATTTGGTTGTCACTGCAAAGGTCAGGCATAGGTAGAAAGCCTTCATCTTTGAGACACATGTCTCTACAGAATTCTTCAGGGCAAATGAGTTCCTCATTCAAGGCAACTGCAATCATAAAAATCAAGCATCAACTTTATGTATGGTCATATACTTTTGGGTAGCATAACTACAAATGTTCAAATAATGAAGCCCATGGCCAAGAGGAAAGGAACTGGACTTGTAACCATGGTGCTAGTATAAATCCCAAGATTGGTTAAGGGCTGGGATGCCCCTAAGCAAGGTATCGTAGCCCTTATTGCTTCTCAGGTGCTGTCACTAATTGGAGTGTGTGCAAAAATAACAAATTCTAAATTTCTTCTGTTCTATGAGCTGCAGACACATACAGTCATGTATCGGTAAACTTACCATTAAGCACCAGGAGAAGGAATAGTGCCAAAATAGCCAGATGATAAAGAGCCATTGTTGATTCTGAAACTATTGTTCAGAAATGATGATGAGACACACTGGTGTGTCCCTTTTTAAGACGAGAGATAACAGGTGTGGGGAGAGGTTAAACAGGTAAGAGATAGGAAGCGGTTTCTGATTCATGCCTTAATAGGGCTCCAGATGTTGACATCACACAACTAAAGTAATGCCTCTGACACGCCCCCTGGCACCAAACAACATGCTTCATTCCATAGGCATAAATCAGGCAGCATGTCAGAAAACTTATCTTTTCATCATAAAAATGATGAAACTATAAAGATAGTAGATAGGTATTTTCCCCTGGGATGCCAAAGTCAAGACAAATCAATTTTATTAATGTAGCTCAACATCTTAAACACAATTTGCCTTGAAGGGCTTTACAGTCCTTACAGCAAATCACACCCAAAGTTATGGACACTTTGGTTTGTCCACAAAAGGGAAATGTAGTTTTGAGCCTTACAGTGGTTTTAAAAATAGCCTCAATGCACTGCTATGCCCTGTGCACTGTCATTGTACGATTGATGTGATTGTAATACCAACACAAAGTGTGATCCTGTTATCATCTGAAAAGAGACCTAGAATCTCTGTAACTCCAGACTTTTCCTTAAACTGACACAATATATGTGCTCATCAGCCACTTATATTGTAATAACCCCAACTGAGTATTAATTGATTGATTGTATTACCAGCCCTCTAACAATATATTTGCATCTAGATCTCCCTTCCATGCTCCACATTTATTTATCTTTTTTATTTTATTTTTCTTGGGGGGTTCTCAATTATGCTAATATTTGAATACCATCACTTCTCAAGAGATGCTATAACTTAACCTGTTCTTGCTAGAATCTAGTGTTTGTTTCTAGTGTGTAGAGTTTATTTTTATTGTGAAACCAAAAGAGTAAGTATTGGACGTATAAAAAAAAAAACAAAATCATAAATTTTGAGTTGTATTCACTGACTCCTTGCCACATTTGTGTCCTAGAGGACAGCATAATAACAGGACATCAAATAAAATAGACTGTGTCCTTGGATTTTAAATCAGGGTTGGAAATGTTATAAATAATCTAAATTTACAAATTGGCTAAATGTTTAGCAAAGTCCAGTTTTTACTTATTTTTATGGACCAAATGTTTAACTAAATATGTACATGTTAACACCACTACCATGCTATCTTTTAGTGTTTCTGTGTTTCATGATTTAGTAATACCTACAGACATACATGCATCATATGTGTAAGGGGAATACTGGCACTTTTTTCCTACTTCACACACTAATTCATACAAAGCTGTCTTTCATATTTGGTTTATATGAAGTGCATCAGGTAATATTTATCTTTATTTCTTGCAAAAACCATTTTACACACCATGGTCTTCCCATATCTGTTACACTGCATTACAATCTGGTCACAGTCTTGTTCTGCCATGCTTAAATCTTAGTGCTGACTAAATGAGCAACATGTACTAAAGTATTAGATAAAAAAGTAGATTATCTTCACAGCTACATTTTAGAATATTAAAATTGTCTGGCTTTGATAAGTTGCCACTTTTCTTCAATGTTTGTCTAATGTTTTAAATTATTTGCAATTTAGCATACACTCCCCTTCTGTACTTTCCAAACAAAGCTGCTGACATTTTCACTGCAGCAAACCTGTTTATAAAATTGACCTGAAGGCCCGTTTACCTACCGCATCATTAGCAAACTTTTACTTTCATGAAACCCTGTTCTTTCCTCAGACAGAAGAGCTTTCAGCTGTTGCACTTTCTTGTCTGAAAACTAAAGGGGACTGACTTTAAAAAAAAAAAAAAAACATGACAACATAAAACATACCTTTATTTTTCTGCATTCCTGGATTGTGAAACTGTTGATCTTGCAGTTATGTATGACCGTGTTTCATCATATATTTTAATTTGTGAAGTATTTTATGATTTGTAAGTTCAGCATAAATAAAAATATGGAAATGTTATCCAGGGTAAGGGTTAGGGGTTAGGATGGGGGTAGTGTCCTCGACTCCCACCATAATGGGAATCAGGTGAAGCACGGTCCATCCAGGGGCTGCCTCCGGTGTCCCCGTCCCGATGTTGCTGCCTATTGGAGCCCCAATAGGCATCTTGTGGCCTATATGTACCCCTACGTGGGTTAGGGTTGTTGCGTCTTTGGTCCCCTCTTCCACGAAAATTTGGAGAGGCCCGGTTCTCCCTTTGGCCCTCCCTGCTGCCCCTGCTCCAGGAGCGATACCCATTGGGGACCCAATGGGTAACTGTGGGCCACAATCCCTATCCGATGGGTTACGGGGGCGGCCACGCCTCCCATAACGAACCACCGTCCAACCCTCCTCCTGAGGTGGACTCATATTGGGTGTGTATGTGGGTTAATATGTGCACGTGTGTGTTTTATGTGTTTGTACTTTTTTTAACATAGCGGTTATTTTTCTATTTATAATGTGTATATAAAGAAAAAATGAATAAAAGAAAAAAAGAAAAAAATAATTTATTTGTTTTTTTTAATGAGTTCTCAAAATAAGATTCACTAAACCAATGATAAACGTGCCCGTTAGGGTTAGAGGGTTAGGGTTAGAGGGTTAGGATGGGGGTAGTGTCCTCGACTCCCACCATAATGGGAATC
>JAFBJR010000686.1:0-39288 GCA_016785285.1 Brachirus orientalis
GGCAGCGTCTGCACAGGATCCCATGCTCACCCAGCTCTGCACCTTCATGCGGGAAGGCTGGCCTGCACGAGTTCCAGAGGAACTAGCACCTTTCTACCGGGTCAGACACGACCTCTCCTGCTGGAACGATGTATGTGTGGCAAGAGGGCTGCGCACAGTGGTCCCCAGCACATTAAGAGCACAGGTCCTACACATGCTACATGAAGGGCACCTAGGCATTGTGAAGGTCAAGCAGCGCTGCAGGAGTTTAGTCTGGTGGCCTGGCATTGATAATAACATTGAGGTGATGGTGCAGCCTGCCTCACTAGTGGCAAAACGGGCCCGCCCCCACCTCCGCCTTTGCAGCCTCTGCCGTGGCCACCTTCACCATGGTCCCACATTCAGCTGGACATCTGCGGGGAGCTACACGGCGTTCCTCAGCACCAGCACTTTCTTCTGGTGGTGTATGACCTCCACTCCAAGTGGCCTGAAGTGCTTTCCACTGGCTCTGTCACCACTGAGGTGGTTATTAGTTTCCTTTCCTCCCTGTTTGCCCACTGGGGCATGCCAGACACATCACCACTGACAATGGGCCTCAGTTCATTTCGGCCGACTTCGCCACCTTTGTGGAGGAGAGGGGAATTAAACACATCAGGACTGCCTTATACCACCCTCAGGCCAATGGAGGTGTGGAAAGATTCAATCAGACCCTCAAGAACGGGCTCAGAGCGCACCTGGCAGACAACCTCCCCTTCTCGGCAGCACTGCAGAATACGCTGCTTCATTACAGGGCAACGTCACATGCCACTACAGGCAGCTCTCCTGCGCTTCTGATGCTGGGACGTGAACTTCAGCTTCCCCTGGACTGCCTGCGTCCTCCATCAAACGCCAATCCAGTGACGGCACCCTTCCCAGTTGGGAGAATAGAGCAGCAGCAACGTCGCATGAAGCAGCAGTTCGACATAAAGCGCCGGGTGAAACGCCCCTCCTTCACAGTTTCAGACTGGGTCCAAATATGCCGGCCCACTCGCTCCCACAAGCTGCGCTCATTCTGGTCTGCACCTCAACAGATCACTGCACAGCTGGGGCCAGCTACCTTCCGCCTGACTGACGGTTCACGCTGGCACGCCAGCCGCCTCAGACAGGTGGCTCAACCAGCCGCCCCTGGTCAGACATCCACAATTGATCCGTGCCACATTGATGGGGACTGGGATTTCCCTGATGTCAGGCCAGCGACCACTGTTAGGTGTCCACCCGGGCCAGATCTATCAGCCGACCCTCTGCAGCCTGGGTCCCGTCCTGTTCGGGTACGCCACAGGCCACATTACCTCAATGACTATGTGACTGACTTTTAAACTTATTTAGAGCATAGCCTGGCATGTGGCAGAATAACCCACAAGGCTATGCGGGTAAAATGGCAGTCTACCCGGTTTGCCCAGATATGTTCAGGCCAAATGTTTATTTGTTTGTTAGAATGCACGGTTGAGAAGCCTTCCTCTTTATGCTGTATGTGCTCAGGGAGGGGGGGGGTAAATGTGGCATATACTTGTTACGACAGTGTGACTTCACGACACACTGAAGTAAAGTGTTTTAGAGTGAAGTGTGGGTTACGGAGCTACTTAATAAAGTACACAGTTTGCACACAGCAGTTGTCCGTGTTTGTGCGATATAACAGTAGCAAAGTGTCATTGCTTCAGTGCTGTCCCATCACGTACTGCACAGCATCCAGGTAATCACTGTCAAATAAATGCTAATGTCTTGGACATTTTATGTGGTCATATTGCAGTTGTGTGAAATTAAAAGACTATGACACAGCTCAAGGCTACTGTTTACTCAAAAGTGCTTCAAATGACACTAATTTCTCTGAATCTACCATTATCAGGTCAGCATATGCAGGCAGTGATTGGCTCCTTCCCCATGGCTTCAGAGGGAGTGGATCATCTTCTGTCGTGTCTGCAGGAGACATTGACTCTTCCAGTTGACTTTCTGGAGTGACTGCACTTCCTGACAGAGAACACAGAGTGTTCTCTTCCTGTCGGGAAAAGCAGACTGATGAGTCAGTCGGAAGCAGTGACAGGTTTAGGCTTTAAAGACCATGCCAACCAAAGAAGAGACCTTTTTTCAGTATGAGACTAAATGTCAAAAATATTGCATCTTTCCACTTTACACACTGAGCAACTGTTCCAACACTGAGGCTGCATTGAAAAAGAAGATCAAACCTTGTTTTCCTTAAGAAGAAGAAAATGATCCTCCTTTTAAATAGAATGATAGAATAACTGGAGATATTCAGGTTGCTCCAATAACTGTGACGACATGCATTAGTGTATATAATTCATCCAAATGCAAGAATATGCATAAGTAAATATGAGACAGTAAACATCCTCTCAATCAGCATTAGTGTCCTGTAGTTATTACCTGAACCCAATCACCTCGAGTAGGAACAAACAAAAACACAATAAAAGTATAGAAACTGCACGGAGCATGATTGTCAGAATAAATGAAATAACTGGAAAGACTTCTTAGTTTCTAAGCTAATAACAGAAATGAAATTAATCTTTTTAAACTGAAAGAAGAATAAAGTGTTATTCTGATTTAGTGTATTAAAATGTAATGTCCAAATACATGTGAGTAGTAAATCAACATATAATATGTATATTACAACATAATTTTCTTATGCAACATTGTTTTCTGCTCATGAAGATGTTTAAAATCATCTTTAAAATCATTGGTTTATTCAATAATCTAACATTATTTGCAACAGTTATTACCCACTCCTACTATTAGATTGTGTGTAAATGTGTGTAGCATCAGATTTGATTTTGTCATTAAATCATATCAATGTGCATGTGCGTTTACCTGCAGGATCTCTTCATATGACTGTCTGATGGAGTCTTGCAGAGGTGTGTTCCTTTCTCCAGCCACTTCCACCTTCCTCTTGGCCTGTTTTACTTCCTCTCTGAGTTTCCTTAGCCTCCACCTGGCTCTGGCAAGCTCCCTCTCATACTCCTCCACCTGGCTCTCCTTCTGGACCTCCTCTGTCTGTAGAGCCAAGATCTGGGAAGAAACAAGTCAGGTGGGTTATTAGTTTAAATATGTATTTAACATGCTGATATATATATATATATATATATATATATATATATATATATATATATATATGTATATATATGAACACTCACTTCTCATGAGAAGTTTTCTTTTGCGATTATTATCACCATGTATTCTCTAAACACTTCAAGCATGCCAGGATTCTTTGAGCTACAGTTATTAATCTTGCTTTGCTACATTTCTGTAAATTGATACATGGCTTCCTCTCTGCATGTTGCTTGATGCTGATGATGATATTTTAAGTAACAATTAATTTCTTACATACTCCATTGGCCTTTATGCACTAAGCATTCCATTAAATCCCTAAATCTTTTCATTCAAGTATGTACCTTTGATGTTTAAGAAAATGTGCAATTTGGCACTGTTAAACATTTGTTGTTATGATGTTTGGCACAACATGGTAATCCACAATCTGACCTTTCTTGCACCTTTCTTTGGTGGATGATCCTTTTAAACATAATTTTCATACCCTCACTTGTTACTGGTTGACCTGCTAATTGTTCAACCTTCCAGAACAGTGTTATTTATGTAACCTTATCATTCTTGCAGATTGTCCCAACTTTTACCATTTTAGTTTAGCTATAATGATACACTATCATTATTTGTCAATGTCTTAATTGGAACACACCCAGAATGTTTGAGAAAAAACTAAGAAAATGCTTCTACTTCTTTCAGTGGGACCCTATACTTATGCTTGAACAACAGCATGACCTGGCTCTTTAAAACCTGGAGTGGAACCCTAATTAATTTTACGAGTAAAACCAGTGTTTATCCTACTACAATATTGCATGTCAACAAATATCTGATGTTTAAACAGTCTACACATGTTGCATGAGTTAAAGTCATTGACAGCTTAATATGTAAGGCCATATCACATTGTTCCAATGCAAATGAAAACATTGAAACTTTTTTTGTACTTTTATAAAAATTGTTCAATTACAGATTTCAGTTTTTATTGCACTTTGAGAAAGCATCCCAAGAAAGCTGATGTAACACAGGGTAAACAAGCTCCTGTCCCAGCTTTTTGAAACATGTTGCAGGCATAAAATTCAAAATGAGCGTTAAATAACTTGTCTTTGTTGTTTATTCAATTGAATATAGGTCAGAAAGAATTAGCAAATCATTTTATTCAGTCTTTATTTATGTTTTACACATCTGAACTTCATTTTAATTGGGGTTGCATTTGTGGAATAAAATTAAAAGCCATTCATCTTTACCTGTTGACTCTCCTCATAGCATAGTTGTCTGGTTGCCTTTATTTGTTGTACCAGCTTCTCTTTGTGGCTTTCTAATTTAACCAGAGTTTCCTCCAGCTCCTTACGGTCTGACTGCTGCTCCTGAAGCTCCATGTTTTCCACTTCAACTGCATTCTCCAGCTCCTACAACCACACACAATTCATGACCAGGATAACCACTCTATCTGATGATGAAACATACATATGACCGCAAGATCACATTACATAATTTTCATAGTGGCTTAATCACTGCGTATCCCATGCTGCACAGGTTGCTATACTGTCACTGAGAATCCACACTACAAGTAAAGGTGATGGGGGAACACAGTAAACATCATTCACCAGGAGATGCCAAATGATATGTCTAGTCAGAAAAAAAACACACATAGTCACAAAAACAAACCAGAGAAGTAAAAGTGGGAATGATGAAACCAAAATATTTAAAACTTAACAAAGGTGACATTGGATCAGTGCTATTGGAAGGTCTACGTGTCCCTGAGTCCTTGGCACTTCAACACCTGACACGTCAACCCTATGGGTATGAAAGGTTTTGTTGTGTGAGTGAATGGAGGAATAACAACTTTTTTTCTAAAAGCAGGTTTGAGTGGTCTTTAAGAATAGAAAAGTGCCATATAAATGAATTGTCTATATTTATACAGCCTTGTTATAGTCTTGATGACCACTCAAAGTTGCTTTAACATTTGCCATTCACCCATTCACTCACATATTCAGGTGCAGCATCTTTTCGATCACACATCTTTCATACCCAGTCACCTGCTGCTGGCACAGCTGTCAGGAGCAACATCAGATTCTGTCTTACTAGAGATCACAAACAGCAAGCCTGCATTGACACAGTGTTCATTTTTAATCTGAATCATCAGAATGATTGACATTGAAATCTCAGTGCAAAACAAATGTTGAATCACCATTACAATATAGATCAAACCCAACATTAGATAAAGATGAAAACAGTGACATGGAAACAATATTGAATTATAGTTCCCCAAATTGATTGAGCACCGATTCTTGGTTGAGAGGGTGATGACACAAATGTTGATAATTCATCTATTTTGAGGTGACCAGGAAATGTGTGTTGTTGAAAAGCCATTGACTTAGAGTTGAGTGGGAAAGATGATTGAAAAGTCAATGAATTATAGTAGAGTTGTCAGGGTCTGGTTCTCATGCCTTTTATTTTGGTTATGTTGCTGGCATTTCCTGTTTTTGAGTTTCCTGTGTTTTGCTTTGCAGTTGATGGCGGGGCAGCTGGGCAGAGTTCCAGAGTACACACCTGCAACTCGTCAACCTGCAGCATTATAACCTATTATAACCCATCTATTCTGTAGATGTTTCATTTGCTATTAGATAAAGGACTATTAATAAGAACCACCATAGTCATGTCTATGCCTTTAACATCCTGTCTGTAGAGAAAGCAGGATTTGTACTATTGAGGTTTAATAATAATTTAAATATCATTGGAAACACATTGATTTTTAGTTGAGTTCAATGTTCTTTCAATATTTGTGTTCATTGAAATACCAGCAGGATTTTATTGATCTTAGGTTAGAAAATCAACATTAAATGTTAATGAAGGGTGTAAACTGATGAAGAATCAACATCAGAGTTTGACATTCATTTAATCATTGATATGTTGATTTATCAAAGTTTCAACAACTTTTTGCTGTCCTGGGACTACTAGAGCCAGGAATTTAACCCACAACCTTTTAATTGAAAGATGACTTGTTGTACCACTGAGCCACTGATGAATGCTGACATTTAACTTGGTTTGCATATTGAATTTGTAGTGTAATGTTGTATTTGGCTATCCTGTTCACCAAGATCATCTCAAATACCCAATGTAACAATAGCAATAAAGAAGCTGTTACTCTTACAAGTGGGTAGTTCTGTTGAATATGACCATTTGTTTCATACCTCATTTATGTCAGATAAGTTTGCACAAGATGAAATCAGACAGATGGAATTTTTGACACATGCTTTTGTCCACATCATTCCACATGCACTGAGCCTCCAGCATCACTTGACATGAGCAGAGACCTGTGAGCTTGTGGACAGACTGCAGGCACAGTCAACAGTGCTGCACCCCACAGAGTAGGCTGTGGAACATCAGTGAGGTGCCAGCAGAGCTATTCAATCTCACCTGATGCTGTAATGCTGATAAATGGCTGCTCATAGAAACAAGCTGTTTAAGAACTGGTTTCATATTTGCACAGTATCTGTGCCCAACTCTTTGTTTTCACTGCTACATCTCACCATGAGAATGACCTTTTGCAACTGGGAACTGAAGTTTGTGTGGCTTTGAAAACCACTCACTAGTCCAAAGAGAAAATCAAATAATATACATCACAGCTATTGATTGTATGTATAAAAAAAATGGACATTAGCATCTGATTTGAGAAGTGAAGCCTAGGAAATAAGACAGCAATGTGACTGACAGCTTGTGCTGTCCAATAAGTGCCTGGTGTAGGTGGTGGTAGGTTTGTTTGTGTGAGTGCACGTGCACATGCACAAGTGAGAGAGAGAGCTGAGTAAAACAAATCACTAAATCAATTACATGTTGTAACATAAAATAATATTTTCACCATTGTGTCAGTCAGTGGTAAAATTAGGGTGGTGGGTAAAAATAAATAAACAAACATACAAGCAGCGATTAGTGTAATAATACAGTAAAGCTGCAGTGGATTCGGGGGCCGTTAGCTACGATGGGGCTCTCTAATGTGTTTTAAGGAAGGATTGAGTTCATGCATGCTCAGGAATGTGGGAAAATGCATCCTCAAACAGATCTGAGGACACATTCTGGTTGGATTGGGTGTATTCAATCTGCCTGTGATCAGATGGATGCAATAGTCATACCAAGGAACAGGGTTTCTGTGTGAGCACCTCATACAGTCACACTTCTAAAAATCACTTACACTTTAAATGACAAAATAAATGCACAAAATGACAATACATTGATTTAGTCGCTCTCTGTATTATTCTCTACCCTTCAGGTAGTTCTCTGTCTCAAAAAGGTTCATGACCCCTGGTACAGAATATCCAAAAATTCAAAAACACAGATTAGACACAAGTAAAAGAACGGCAACTACTACTTGGAATTAATTAGATGATCAACAAAAAATGAAGAAGCAGATATGATAACTGATCATTTATGGGCCCGTAAAGGTGTAAAGGAAATTAACAATAACAAAGAAAACATTAAATTCTTGCTTCTCAAACTACAAAGAGATGGAACTATAGTGAAAAATAATTTCCTATTGGCATTGGCAACACTTGACATAAAGGTTTTGTACCATGTAGCAGCAGTCATTGTTTGCAATATTAGATCTGTCTTTAGATCCTGATTATTTTATATTAAGAGAGAGAAAGAAATGACCACTGGTAAAACAACTTACAAAAATTAAATCAAATAAATCAAATAACAAACACCAGACAGTTTACCAGAGGACTTCAAAGTTTCACCTGGTGGTAATTCAGTCACGTTTTTCTACACACTAGTCTCACACCATCATGACATCACATTTGAGCATCATGGGAACCAGTCCACAGACACAAATATCATTTATGGCCACATTTATGGTACATACAACAACATGTGATTTCAACACAAACACACCTAGGCTAATGAAGTAAACAAAAACCATTACAGTTACATAAGACACGAGTTACGCAAACACACACACACCAGTGCTAGATGCTGCGGTCTTCTTACTCTGATCTCTGCCACTTTGGTGAGGACTCTCTCATCCGTTTCCATGACATCAGCATCCCTCGGAGAAGACCAGCAGAGAAAACAGGAATGCTTAAGAAGGGAGGAGAGGGAGCAGTCATTCTTCCAGTCTGCTTTCCCTTCATCGTGTCCTCCTTCCCAAGATCCTTCTATTTTTTCCTGCTGCACTGCAGGTTCCTCCATTGCTACTCTTGCTAGCTGGTTCTATACTGCAGAGGAGGCGGAGCTGCATCTGTGAATGTGTGTGTGGTGATAGATAGGTACAGACAGAATGCACCAATGTGAGAATGGAGAGGGAGGGGGATGAGTCAGAGTAAAAGCTGCAGAATGCCCTTCCTCTTCTCTCATCCCCTCCTTTTCATTGCTCTTCCTTCCTTTTTCCACCAATCACCATTCTGCTTCTCTCCTCCTCACACATCTCTCACACATCTTCCCCCCATCACCGACACTGGTCACTGCAGAGATATGTACCCCCCAACACACATACATGTTTACCAGACTAACAGGGGACTGTGATTATACAGTACATCACCCCATCATTTTAAATTTATCAAAATAAAATAGAACAGTTTCATTTTCATCAATAGATTTGTGCCTGTTTATTTGGATAATATTTAGATGTTTTTGTTGTACCTTCATGGTGTACGTTCAGCACCTTAGGTGGCTGCTTAAAGGCTGTTCAAAAAAAGACTTTTCAAAAAAATGTTTCTTTTGTGAGCTTCTTGTGCTATGTAGTGGAGGAAGGGCAAATAAAGACTGACATTGCCAAGGTCAAGGCCACCCCTAAAACCCCTAAAACAAAAAAGCAACTCCTACATTTCTGATCTTCATTGTCCGCACGTGTTTTATTGTAGTAGAGTTGCAACACCTCTAACTGTCAGTGTTAGTTTAGTTGTGCCACGCTGATCCTGCAGCTCAGTTAGTAGTGAAGGTGGATGCTTTGGACAGTGGACCAGTCCTGTCCAGGCACGTCTCTGCCAACCAGAAGCTCCACCCTTGCAGATTTTTCTCCAACCAGTCCACTTCAGTGGATAAAGGAAACTGGGCTTGTAGCTGGAGGGTTGGGGTAACTGTGAGCTAGGTACCCAACACCCATTGCTCCCTGAGAGCTGCTCACTGGCTAGACAGAAATGGCCAGAGTATGGTGAGTAAATTTCTGCCTATTTCTTTAAATTAGACTTTCCCATTAAGTTATGATGATGTATTTAACATTAGTTACATAACTGCAATGCATTAATATATCAGTTAGATTTATTTAGTTTTCCTTTAATTAGGATTCAGACCCTTTGCTATGACTCTTGAAATTTAGCATTGGTGTCTTCCATTTATCTTGATCATCCTTGAGATGATTCTACACCTTGATTGAGTCCACCTAGGCTTGGGCGGTATGATGGTGTAGAAATGTGTCCACTGGTAGAGATTTGTTAATACTGTTTGTATCATTTTTTTTTTACTCTCCGAGAGCTATCCCTCTGTGTCAGTCAGTTATGCCACCGCAACACACGGGGGAGCTGTCAATGCAACAGACTGCTTGATGTGGCAGCAAGACAGCTTCAATTCCTGCCGTCACCTAGCTTGGGGGTAGTGCTTTGGTGGTGAAAATGCATTAGCGTCTGGCAAAAAGTCAGAGTCAACTTTTGCCAGACTACAATCCAACATTACGCTCCAGTGGCCACATACAGTGAATTAACGGTGACAGCAGCAACAGACCCGGCGAATGAGAGAAATAAAATGTTATTTTAACTTTGTTTTGTTTTCAAATAATAGATAATAATCATGTGACAAAGTATGGTATTGTTATTTTAAGCCATTCATTGAATTTACAGAACAGTTTCTATATTGTGATATATACCATTACCATGCTATAAAACTTGATTGGACATGATTTGGAAAGGCTCACACCTGGTTATAAACGGTCTCACAGCTGACAATGCACATCAGAGCACAAACCAAGCCATGAGGTGGAAGGAACTGCCTGCAGAGCTCAGAAACAGGACTGTGTCGAGGCACGATAAAATTCTGTTTTCACTTTGTTGTTATACGGTATGGAGTGTACATTGATGAGATTAAAAATTAGCAAAAGACTGCAACATGACAATGTGAAACATTTCTGAACCCATTGTATCTATTTTATTGCTAACCAGGGCCATGCAGAGACCAAGGGAGCATGTTAAAAAGGGGTACATGGAGAAATATTACACTAATAGCACCAACATACTTTACAGCACAACCAACCCGTATTCAAACAGAATGTAACAAAGAATCTTACTACAAACCGTATCATAGTATTGCCCCCTACCTGATGTAACTGGAGAGGGACTATGATTCATTTTCTACTTTGTGTGTGCGCTACACAAGGTGAAGCGTCGAGGAGTGTGTTTTTTTTTAGCCAGATGATTCACTCTACAGCAGATATTGTCAGTACTAAAGAACAGAGAACCAGGTCATTATTTCCATTACAGGATTCATCAGGATTTTTTTGAATTTGAAATTATATTTCACATTAATCATCACTCACCTCAGGTTGGCACATTTACAGCAGTACATGTCTGCCTTGTGAAAGCCAACAATGTACCACTTTACTTTCAAACTAAGAGAGACACAGAAGAGCAGAAAGAACGAGTGATAATTATTCCCTTTAGAGATTACACTCAGCACATTACTCTACTCCTATCAACATTATATTCTTAAAAGTAAGGTTTGCTTAAGTGAAAACATCAAACATGTCAATCACAGATCCTGATAACGCTTCTCTTTCCAAAATTGATTCATGCAGTTATATACTGATTTTGACAGAGGAATCAATATGGTCTTATCTACTGCGGGTCGAAATCTCCATTTTTACAAGCATGACATCAATACAAGCAGCTCACGCACACATATGGGGAAAAAGGAGGAAAAACGGCCTGGCTCTGTACAAAGCTAATTAAAGTTCACAATTTAACATTTATATTAACATATAAAAAATCTTTACTCCCAAAATGTCTCTATTGTGTCCCAAGTTGGAAAGGAGACCCAGAAGTCCGGACTAGATCTCTGGATCTTTACTTGGCAACTGTGGTGACAGACAGAAACACACAGAAACTATGAGCTGTGTGTGAGCCAGAAAAGACCTTTTAACTTATGAAATGTTAAATTACAAAAATATATATATATGTCTCACAACTGTGAGATGAATGAATTGTTTCAGTAAGTGACTCAGTTCAGTTTGTTTACTTAAACGATTGATTCCTTTGAATGAATCATTCACAAGCGAACCAACACTATAATTAAAAAAAAACATCTCAAGTCTCTGCGGGACTCGCACAGGACGGGTAGGACGATATTACACAAAGCGGTTTGACCGCATTCAAATCACGAATAGCATCTTTTATGAACATGTATCAGCAGAGAGTAACACAATTACAACTAACCTCTGGCCATGTTAGAAAAGGCTTTAGTTAATACTTCAGCTAAAAAATAAAAGCTATCTGCTAATAATAGCTAACATGATGGTAGAAATTTATCAGGGGGATGCTAACGTTAGGCGTTGTCTGGAACACTTACCTCAAACGGCGTTTGGTTGACATGTCTTAAGAAAAGGCCAGCTGCAGTCCCATACATCCTTGGATATCATGCGTCCATGAGGGGGACATGTTTCACATTCATGGCTCATGACATGCCCACTATGAACCTGATTGAACAGACAGTAGTGCCAACCATTTGTCATTCTTCAAACTTGTCAAACATCTGGCCAATTATTAGTTTATTCAGCCACGCATGTTGGTGGTTGTGGGTGGGACAAAGTAAACTGGAAATAGGCGCCAACTTTGAATCTGCCTAGTCTGAATGCATGAAGTGAATGAAGTGCGTTTCTAGGGAAAATAAATAAATAATATTAATGAAAAAAGATGATTGGCGGTGTTTGTGGACTGTGTGAAACCGGAAGCGTTGCTTCCTGCTCGCTCCCGTTCGGATCATAACAACGTTCGCGTCATAACAACGTTAACATTAGCGCTCTGCCCTATCTATCTTATTTGAACAGTACTGTACTGTGAAAGTATTGTGTGTCCATAAAAAGGCACTTAGCAATGGAAGAGAGACAAATCATCATAACACTTACAAATGTAAGTTTTTCCTATAGAGAAATTGCAAAAAGGTCAAGGTATCACTGAATACGATTTCCTTCACCATCAAAAGGCCCTCAGAAACTGGGGAAGAGTTCTAGCAGACCCAAACCCACAACAGAGTCAGAAGACAAGTTTCTTAAAGTCAACAGCTTGGTGGATAAGCAGCTCACCAGACACCATAGAATCAAACAAACCAAAACCAAGAGAGTTGTACACGTGTTTTCATGCAACAAGTCCAGATTTATAAACAAAAAGGAAACTGATATATCTCTTCAAATCTGAAGATTTTCACTAGTAGTGAAAACAACACCCAAGATAATCTAGTACTTTCTGTAAAATAATTGTTTTTCTACAGTAGTTTTCAGTGAATTACTTTTATGTATGATGCATGTATGTTTTACGTATGATACCATTAATTACATTTTAAAAAAACACTTTAATCACTTTAAACACATGATTAATTACCCGCAACTTTAAGGAAAACACTTTGAATGACAAGTTGTATGTCTTTGTTATCATGGACACCAATCTGCAAATTAATATCTTACATTTAATGTAAAATTACACTTAAATCTTTACAAATATAATACATTACCACTGAATATTATAATACTGAATACACTGAATATAATAATATTAATCTTAAGCCATGGTAAATTACCTGGAATTGTAATGGCAAAAATTTAAATTACTCCCAATATCTCCAAATCTACAGGCATTTCATTGTTTGTTTAAAAGTCAAAACATAACATAAAATCATTTTAACCATGCATGCTAAATAACCTGCAATTCTGTGGAAATAGCTACAGATTTCTGTATTTTTATAGACATTTCTTCAGTACCATTATTAGGAAAGATCTCTTAAATTACAAAATGTAAAATTATATTTGAATATGAAAAAAAAGTTAAATTACCTTTAAAAAACATACTAATAATGTAATATTATATTATGGTTAACTACCTGTAATTCCAAAGGTTAATCCTTAAATTACTGCTCGTATCTGTTAGTTTACAATTATTACATTGTCTTGTGGAAAATGGTAATAAACCTGCAAAAAAATACAGAAAAGTGTATTTAAAATTATATTTAAAGATGCACACATACAACAAATTGTCATGAAAAACACAATATTAATGTAACCTTACATTATGGTTAACTAACTGTAATTTTTGAAAATATCTGTAAATCAACTGGCATTTCATTGTTTTATTAGACAACAGGAAAAATCTGTAAAAAAAAAATTACAGAATATTTCCTGTAAAATTACTTTTTATTTTTTTAGCAGTGTATAGTGTTTGAAAACAGCCAAGGTTAAAGAGGTTATAATTGCTCACACTGACCTTCAAAGGACCTTCTATGCCCAATACCCAGACAATCAAGGCACCCCACTGAGTTTTTTGTTTCTCTGCTTTCTCCATTTGCATGCTGTGTATGGTGCCTCCTTCTGCCTGAATTTGAACTTGAAGGATGTAAGGATTAAGGGTGTCACTTGCTGTTCAGTCTGTGGGAATAATTCTACTGAAATAGTCCATAAAGAACAGTCTGACATAGGTATCCCCGGTCCAGATGCATCAGAGCTGAGAGGATTATAAACTTACACATTATTTACACTTTTGTGTAAATATACGTATTTCTTTCAGTTGAATATGTCAGTATCTTACTAGAATGTGCATTTCAGTGTTGTTTGTGAGACTTTTTTCTGAACAGTTTCTCTAATGGCCCTCATATACTGCAGTAGGTGAGTAACAAGTGAATTTAAACTGATATAGGATCAAAGGGGTTAGCGTTAACACTAATCTAATCTAATCTAATCTAATCTAATCTAATCTAATCTAATCTAATCTAATCGTGTCTTTAATGTCACTGTATACTATTGTGATCACTACAAGGAGACATACAGTCTAATGAAGTTACTGAATAGAACCTTTCCTGAACCTGATCTGTTGGTTTGCTCTTTGTCTTAAACTGTTAATGGCATGTTCAGCACAATCCACCTCTCTTCCATTCTCTCTCCCCCTCACTCTCTTTTACACGACTCTCTAAGTATGTGTGTGTGTGTTGCCTAAACTGTGGTGACAATGCCATTGTTCTTAATCACAGATGGCCTATTGTTTTGCACCAGTGTGTTCTGACAGTATTAACCCGGTCATCTTTGTCCTTTACAATAAACAGCAGCAAACCCCCAAAAAGGAAATGCCTTACCTTAGTTGTCGTGAATGTGCAATTATTTAAATGTATATATTTTATTATGTTTAAAATATTTCATTTTTAAAAAATGTACTAACCTCTTCAGTCTCCTCCGACTGATCCTGTAAACATTTCTGGTTGCCATGAAGAAATGTGTAATAATAATAAATGACTTAAAGTAATGGAGTATAGTCTTCACCACCTCCTAATACACATGTTCATGTACAATGTCTTAACAGGCATGTATCTCCAAGTAATGTGAATGACTTGTTATTTTCCTCTTTCAGAGCAATTTAACTCACAGGGCCTTTTAGGTTTATTTCAGTGATAAAAAATGGAACCAGCACTTGCTTCCTTGCAGATGACCGTTTTGGTACTGCTGGTTTTTTTTTCAGTCTGGATACACTGATTAATGGTGCAGCATGTGGGTTTTTGTATTCCTTAATCTTTAACCGACAAGGTCAAATCTCCTAAGTGGCCAGAGGAGGGTGCTCTAAGTGCATGAACTAAATGAAACTGGGTCAGGGTGTATATGTCATAACACTGTCACAGAACACACAAGTAACATGTCTCCATAAAAAAACAAACAGAAAGTAACTTTTTCCTACAGTCCTTCCTTTAACATGAATATTAAATCACCTTTGAAGGTGCTTTCTTCATGATGACTATACTGATCCTGAGTTGGGTATTTAGACCAGAATGTGTCCTAAAGGTAAACATACACGCACATTCTTGTATTTCTATCCATTTTAGGACTTGCATTGACTTCTATTCATTTAGATATCATACCACCTTAACCTAACCATAATTTAAATGTTAGGCCTAAACTCAACCAGTTCCTCAGAAATTAGGTTTTACCTCATTAGGACTAGGTTTTCTTCTCCACTAGGACCACTGGTCCTGATGAGGTCAGTGTTTATGCCAGAAAAGGTCCTAAAAAGGTAACAAATACAAACTCGCACACACTGCCCCCCCCTCCCCCCCCCAACAGTTTAGACTTGTCTGTTGATATGTGTCATTGATCCTCCATTCACTCCTAGAGCGGCCCAGCTGTCAGTCAGCTCCACATCACTGCATCTCTAATGGCTACACATACACTTATCTAGGATTAGTTATGCAAAGTGCCCGCTCACTGTTAACAGTGGTCGTTGGGCAAAACACCGATCCTGAATCAGTTCCTGATTAGACACTTCATTGCAGAAAAAGGATGAGAAGGATGGAGAGATGGAAAGAAGAGAATGGGGGAGTGAGATTATAAAGGACAAGAAATAAAATGGGTGGGAGAAGGTTTGGGGAAAAGTAGAAAAGGGTTGGATATGGAAGGAGGGATGTCTCCCAAGGCGAGGAAATTGAGAAAGTATAGGTAAAAAAAAAGAATTGTGTAGAAAAAAAAGAGTTAGAAAAGAGAAACAGCAGATCAATTAACAGGCAATTCATTATCATCATCATCATCATCATCATCATCATCGGCACACAGTTCAGATTTGCTTCCAGAGACAAAGATTTAGGTTATGATTAATTAAAAAAATAGGAACATATTGTTTAGCCCTGGGGGCAGACTCATACAGTAGGGAAGCCATGCCAGAGGCAAAGAGGGGTGGCTTCGCATCTCCACCCACCAACACAGATACCCAACAGGGTGAGTGGGAGTTGGGGGAGGGGGGGGTCATATCTTCATCCAGGGATTACGCAGCTCAGTCAGACTAAAGCAGATTATGTCTGACCAAAACAGACTCTGCAAGGAAAGCTGATTAGCAACTATTTTGAAAAATGTTTGTGAAGTGAAAACAATCAGCTTTGTGGTTAAGAGGAGACCTACAGGTGTCAAATGGCCCACAGATGTAAAAGCAATGGTTTTGGAGGATAAATCTGTCCTGCAAATCCTCTCAAATCCATTAGTTTCAATATGTTTGGAGGGTTAGATTGTATAATTGCCTTGATTTTATTAATCCATAAGATATTTCTAAACAGTTTGTTAAACCCAATTAAAAGCAACAACATAGAATGAGCAGATTGATTTCTATGCTCACAAAATATTGTCCATTGTCCTGGATTTGGCTGAATTTCTAAAGTTGCAAACATTTCAGCTGTTGCAGTTTTCATTGACTAAGTGTAGTCCCTAACATTCTAAAGGTCCAAAGAGTTTTTTTTGTATTTATGGGTTCATCATCATTGTTCTCCTTTTTTTCCCTAATCTCTGATCTGAGTCATAGGTGTTATTATCACAAATTAACTCTTTCAAACAACAACTACGAACTATGATGTCACTATCAGGTTTTGTCAGATTTTGCATAGAAAGTACTTGGACAAAGGCTGTTCTGGTTAAAATGTCTTATTGAATTATCATTACCCATGTTGATTATTATGTCCACTCAAAACACTTGTCTTTTAATGTCATTTACTGCCTCTTCTTCTTATCAAGTACTCACCATGGGCTTGGCACATGCTTAACAAATGTTCAGGTCTTAAAGTAGTGTTAATTTGCCCTATAAAATAAACACTATACCTTTGGAATTTTGTTGCAAATATGAGAACTATTTGGAATGGAGTTTTTGGCAAAACAAAAAACAAATAAACAGCATCCAAAGTGAACATAAAACTACATTTGAAACACTTTAATGCCACCTGCATTAACTAGACTAGGTGGAGCATCAAACATCAGATATTTAACACCATTGTCTTATCTTTAGACTTTGTTATTCAAATGGTCCTGCTGAAACTGAATGAAGCCACACACTATGAGTTAGTGACTGTCAGTGGTCCAGCGTTGCTGTGAGCAGTGTGGGATGGAGGGTGATGAGTGACACCCTGAATGTGCATTCCACTTGATTTGTTCACTGCTTTAATTCACTGATGGTAGTTCCCTTCATCCCATTAGCTCCAAATTCCTATAACTGGGTCCCTAGATGCATGGGCCCCAATATTAGGGCAGGGCCCCTGCTGGGAGGGCAAATGGGCTGCTTTGTTAGCAGGAAAGGAGTGTGTGTGTGCAGGGTCCACCAATCGCTGCCCTTGCCTGGGGAGTTAAACAAATTGATTGGCAGGCTAGTGGTGGCCAGTTCCAGACACTGTGGTCCCTATTCATCTCAGCAGAGTTCAGAAAGCTTTGCAGTCAACCAGACGAAATGCTTGAGGGGGACACAAATGAGACATTAAGGAGGACAAACCAGTCCTTTAAAATATACCTCCAGAAATGATTCATGGCAGAGTTCATTTTTATGCATTTACATCTATTTGATTTTATTGAAAAACATATTTTTTTTTAAATGTATGCATTAAAATTAATCATAATCTGTATAATTTAATCAATTCTAAAATGTATTAAATGTAATTAGTTAATACATACTAACATGGTTGAAATAATCAAAGTTATAAAACTAACAAGATTTTGTTATTTAAAATTTATGTGAGTGGCTTTCATAGAAGTTATGAGAAGTGAAATGGGGAAACTGGAAACGATGTCCTGCACTTCCACTGGACACCAGCACCAGTCATCCATGTGATGGTAAGCAATCCGAGACATCCCATGTCCAATTACTCCTAAATGTGTCCTAATCGTGCAGTTTATATCACATCAATATCAATTCATTTATGATAAAATCTACATAGTTTGTGATTATTGTAAGCAGTTGTATGTTGGTCACATCACATGTACCGGATAATACTAATAGTTAGTTAATTTTCACATAGTAAACTGAGCTAGTCAACTGCAGTTAATTAAACTAAACAACTGAAGAAGAATCGAATTGAGTCAAGAATCTGGACTCTAATATGATGGTTAGCTAGTGTTAGCTAGGTGACTGCAGTATAGAGTACTATATATAAATACTGGCTTGGATTACAGAACTGAATGTTAGATGCTGCTTTTCTTCTCACTTATATTCTGTTTTTTCAGATACCTAACTCCAGTTCTCACGTCCTGGGTTCTCACCTCCATGTGGCAGCATTAGAGTTTGTAAGTAGAAGTTAAAAGATGTTACACATCAAAATGTAGCATTAAAAAGCAGTTAAAAGCACAAATGATTTGATTTCCAATACAACAAAACTCATTAGGCCTACAATGTCTGATCTCGGACAAGGTTGGATGTGTGGGTTTTTAATGTATTGTTGTACATTATGCACTTTGAAAAGAAGCTGGCTTTTTGAGAGCCTTTTTTGTAACATCATGAAAGCTGTTAAACCCTAACAACCAACTCAAGCTGAAAGGCAGCTCATTTTACAAATAATCTAATTGATTTGTGGTTCTTTGTCTTTATTCACAGGTACTGTGGGGATGTGGCCTTGCCAATTGTGTCAGTTTGTTATCTACCAGGTATGAGTTATTAAAACATTTTAGGCTGAGACATTTCCACCATAGCAGGACAGGCCGATATCCATGTGTATATCTAGACTGTCCTTGCACATTCACAAGCTGGAAGAAACTTTTGTGTCACACCTATCGAACACACAGCAAGTTAGAAACAGCAGGTGCTCAGTCCACTACGTTCTCATGTCAGACATGTGGGTGTGAAGAACTTTCAACAGAGAAGGAATACATATATGGTACTTTTAACTCACATAAAAATCGTGAACTTAATCCCCACAGTCTAAAGGATTGATTTTAAAGCAGGTGTAGTTAAAGTCAGTGTTCAGTCTAGTCCAGCAGATGAGGGGCCCACATTTACTGCGGACATAGATGGTAGTCTGTCAGACATAGATGCAGATGGTGATATTGATAATTCAGAGGACCTTCCTGAAGTTGTAGAAAAAATGCTTTAATGTTAATAAATCTGTTGAATCAACAAGGTGGTCTGATTGTTCTTATGCATCATTAAGATTGTTTGTACTGAATGGAAAATAATTACATAAATCTGATGCATTTTGATTAATTTGGTTTATTACATAAAACTAATGAATATGCATCATGTAAGGTTTATTTGGTAGGTTTAAAATTATTTAAAAAAGTAAATGGGACTTTTTCATGTAATAAAATTACATAAATCTTAAATCTTAGGGTTAAATATTTCTGTGAGTGCACACAGCAAAAGTTCAATGTACTCTAAGTTCAAATATTTGGAAAAAAAATAAATTCAGCAGTCTCAGCAGTGAACAGGAATGGGATTTAAAAATGTGGGGGTACTTTCTACTAGCAGGAAGCTGGAAGTATTTTTAAGAGTGTAAAGCCAGTTATAATATTTACTTTTAAAGATACAATGACCTAGATGACCAAGTTTTCAGTGCTTAAAAAAGATTTTAACATTGACAGTATTGTATAATTTTTCCAAACATACTCTGATTATTTGTTTCCAATATTTTCAGCACATTTACATTTAGAATCCAACAAATAATGCAAGTGAGGAAAAATCACCAGTAACTGTACTAAAATATTATCTAATAATGTATAGAATAATAGGCTGATATTAAAAAATGGCCTCCTCCTCGGCCCAACCTTCAGTGAATATGAGTATCAATAGGAGTCGGTGGTGCTAATTCATTTAAACTAACATATTCTTCTTGTAACCGTGTTTATGTTTATACAGAATAAATCGATATGGTGATTAGTTATTAGATCATTAACTAAAATAGATTTTTGTTTATTAGGTTTGAATCCTCTTCTGTTCATTGATTAATTTAATTTAGTAGGATGGCAGATGCAGTCTCTGTGTGGTTTTGAGGAGGGGACAGAGAAGTGTATTAAGACTGTAACAATGCCTTTTGGTTCAAACTCTGGGTTGTCATGGGTTTTGGCTTCTAATAAACTCACTGTCATCTCTCTTTACATGACCAGGTTTTCCCCAGAAAGTCTGCCTGTTACTGTATCTTTAACTGTATCTTTAGAAGTAAAATTATTTTCCTGAACATTGTTTTCTGCGGCTATATATATCATCACTGGCAGAGGTCTAGGGAAAACTACAGTGCTCTACTACTGAGCCATTCATTCCCCCCAAAAGTGTTACAGATTCACACTAAAGCACTTACACTCACTCTCTCACACTCAGGGTATGAATATGACTTTATTACATGTCATTAACCTACCTACGTTCTTTCTCACTTGTGTGTCAGGTGGTGTTATTGAAGTCATGCATTCATGTTTGGAATTCTAAGTTAATAGTGGAGTGGTTTTTCCCCATAGCTTCTAGCTAAAATGCTTGTTGAAGACGTGGCTAGAATTCTAGTTGGTTGGTCAGCGAATGCACATTACCACAGTATATGTTTAATGACAGTTGCGACAGAAAGTACAGTTTTCCAACTTTAGGGGGATCCTGAGAGCAAACACTACATTGTGTTGCTTTAAATCTTACATGACCTGTCACTTTCTATTTTTAAACTCCACTGTAAGTAACTTTGGAGTTATTTTTGACCAGCATATACAGTATATTTGACTCACATATTAAGCACATTTCCAAAACAGCCTTCTTCCACCTGCAGAACATTATGAAAATTAGAAACATTTTATTCCTAAAGGATGCCGAAAGTTTATGCTTTTGTTACATCAAGGTTAGATTATTGTAACTCAGTACTATCTGGATGTTCTATTAGGTCTGTTAAAACTCTTCAGTTAATTCAAAATGCTGCAGCACGAGTTCTAACAGGAACTGGTAAGAGAGACCACATCACCCCAGTGTTAGCTTCTCTACACTGGCTCCCTGTACAGTTTAGAATTCAATTTAAAATCCTCCTCGTAATGTACAAAGCACTTAATGATCAGGCCCCATCATATCTTAAAGATTTAGTTTCACCTTATCAGCCCAACAGATCACTTTGGTCCCAAAACACAGGTTTACTTGTAGTTCCCAGAGTCCATAAAAGTAGAATGGGAGGCAGAGCCTTTAGTTACCAGGCTCCTCTCCTGTGGAACCAACTGCCAATGTCGGTTCGGGAGGCGGACACTGTCTCTGTATTTAAAGTTAAACTTAAAACCTTCCTGTTTGATAAAGCTTATAGTTAGAGCTGGCTCAGGGAAACCTGAACCATCTCTTAGTTATGCTGCTATAGACCTAGACTTCTGGGGGATTTCCTGTGGTGCACTCAAACTCACTCTCTCACACTCACTCCCTCACACTCAGGGTATGAATGTGAGTTCATTTTATATCATTAACCTTGTTCTTTCAATGCCTAGTTTGTACCTTTCCTTTCTGTCCTCATCTTGCAGGCTGCAGGATCCAGATCCAATTCCAAGGCCATTATTATTATCACCAGAAGCAGTATTATTGTCATTATTATCATGCTATAAATAAAGTTCATATGAGTATAATTTTATTTATCAACAATCTTCGCTGCTGTCTCTATAAATTGCACTATAGGACTATAAACATGACACAACTGATTCAGAACTGTCCTGTCTAAACTTCTAACTTGATATAAATTATATATCTGCTCTTGGTCTCTCTCTCTTCTGTCTCTACATTACCTCCCATGTTCAAACCTGAAAACTTATCCACTGTCCTCCATCTCCTGTGGTGAAAAGAAAGAGACATCCCTGTGTCTGGTTCTGCCAGAGATTTTTAGAGTTGTTTCTCTTGACTGATGCCTAGTGTTTGCTTATTTTATGACCTGTTGGGTTCTCTCTGTAATAATGTACAGTGCCTTGAGATAATGCATGTTGTGATTTGGTGTGATAGAAATACAAATGATATGGAATCCACTTATAATGTCACGGTTTGTCTAGGGACATGTATGGACCCAAAAAGGAGCGGAGGCAGGACGTAAAAAGGCAGCAAGGGAATTTATTGTTACAAAATCAAAAGCTGAGCCAAAAGAAAAACAACAAAAGGCGAGGAGACTCGCTGGCTGGCTGGACGAGGGTCTCCTGGGGATACTGGAAGGCAAAAACGAAACATTAACAAAAGACAGAGGAACGATAGGAACGAGTAGCTGAGAGACACGTGTAGTGCGGATGTACCACATAGGTTGTGAAACGCGCTGACACCTGCAGCAGGAAAAACCCAGCTTAAGAAGGCAGGGAGGCAATCAAGAGAATGAGGGACAGGTGCGAAGGGGAGGACTCCTCCCAGCCAACCAGTCAAGTCACCTGGAGGGAAAAAGCACAGGGCAGGTTGCACAGGAAACAGACAGTCGCTAAAAATAAAGGGCAGGAAGCCGGACCCTGACATATAATTTTGTGTCATTACTGCAGACATGAAAAGTAATAATGAATTTACAGTTATCTTTACTCTGCAGTTTTAAACTGGACTCGATATTGCCTGCTGGCTCCACGAATACATCTAACTTTGGTCACTAGTGTTGCTAATTTCACATTCCCTAAAAGTTGAGTTGTCACTCAAGGAAATAAGCTATCATTGTTAAGCTAACTGCTAGGCTAGGAAAATCATTGTGTGTGAATGGACATGCAAAGATAGTAAGTTAGCAAACGTGTCACCAACAAAGGCCAATAAAAAACAAACAAACTCTCATGCCACGTATCTGGTCTGGGTTGCCCCTCCTGCACTCGTCACTACCTGTGTTTTATTTTTGTATATTCTGTACTTCCTGGAGAGGAATTTTCCTATAACTAAACCTTGGTTTGCTGCTTCCTGGTGTCAGCGTGTCTTGTCTAAATTGCTTGGTGACTCTCGTCACGTTGATCTATAGCTCTCTAGTTTTCAAGCTCTCAGTTATGCTCTCTTGCCTTTTGCATTTTTACTAACGTGCGCCTTTTTCCCTTTTTGCAGTTCCTGATATTTCCTGAGCTCCGCCTCACCAGCCAGCCAGTCTCAGCGTTTTGTGTTCACTTCATAGACTGGCTTTTATGTTCTTTTTATGTTTATGTTGCTTTTTGGAAATAAATCTTTGTTATTCCTTTTCTACTCCCGTTTCTGTCCTGGTCCTTTTTTCCCTTCGTTGGTTTTTGATAAATCATGATAGTACGTGTTGACCACTAAGACATGGACCCCGTGGAAACGGAAGCGTTTCGTCAAGCAGTAGCTGCTCAGGTAGCCGCGGTGTCACCTCTGCGACATAATGGACATCATACAGACACTTAGCTGCTTCACTTTTTCACTTGGGTTCCACTCATTCACTTCAGGTTGTCTTAGACTCAGGTGCAGAAGATAATTTCATTGACTTAGACTTGGTTCAACAGCTAGACTTACTTTGTTTGTGCAATCGATAGCGGCTCCCTCATCACCGTCACACACCAACCAACCTGATAGCTTTAACCATCTTGGGAATCACCACGAGTTAATCTCTTTTTTTTATATCTTCACCTTCCTCCCCCATGGTTTTAGGACTCCTCTTCTCAACCCCCACTTCCTCGGTGATTAGTTGGAGCACATTCTGTCATTCACTGCATTCAGCTAGGCCCATTTCTCACCCCTCACTCACTGTTGATGCACCCCCTGACTTATCCCTGGTTCCAGCATCTTATCATGTTTTAAGCAAAGTATTCAGTAAGGCTAAGGCGCTCTACCTCCACAGGGACGGTGTGGAGGTAGAGACTGCCCCATTGATCTCCTCTCAGGTTCCACACTTCTCTCCAGTAAGCTTTATAATATTTCCCGCCCCAAGAGGGAGGCAATGGAGAAATATATTTCTGAATTCTGCCAGTTTAATTAGACCCTCGTCCTCTCCTCTCGGGGCAGGGTTCTTCTTTGTAGCCAAGAAAGACAAGAATCTCCGACCATGCATAGACTACCCTGGACTAAACGACATAACCATTAAAAACAAATATCCTCTGCCGCTCACTGACCCCTCCTTTGAACCTCTCTGCAAGGCATCCATCTTTACTAAACTGGACTTACGCAATGCATATCACCTAATCTGTATGCACGAGGGGGATGGATGGAAGACAGCTTTTAGCACCCCCCAGGACACTTTGTAGGGTCTGGTCTGAGCTACCCTACGAAGATTGAGGTGGTCGTTAATTGGCCGACCCCAGGGTCATGTAAGCAATTGCAATACTAGGCTTCCCTAATTTCTACCAAAGGTTTATTCAGGGGTACAGTAAGGTAGCCTCTCCCCTAACCAAGTTAACTGCTACCTCATTATCTTTTAAGTGGTCCCTGGAGGCGGAGGCCTCCTTCTCCACACTCAAGCATCTTTTCACCTCAGCTCCTGTCCTCACACACCCAGACCCTGCCCTCTAGTTTATTGTAGAGGTTGACACCTCGGATTCTTGCATTGGAGCTGTCCTCTCTCAAAGAGAAATTGCACCCTTGCACCTTCTTCTCACGTAAGTTGTCACCTGCAAAATATAATTACAATATTGGAAACAAAGAACTGTTGGCTCTGGTGGCTGGAGTGGAGACACTGGTTGGGAGCTGAGCAACCATTCATTGTCTGGACCGATCAGAAAAACCTCTCTTACCTCCGCACTGCAAGGCAATTCAACACTTGCCAGGCCCGCTGGTCCCTGTTTTTGGGAAGGGTAAACTTTACCCTCTCCTACCGCCCTGGCTTCTGGAACCTCAAGCCCGATCCTCTCTCTCTCGCCTCCATGACCCAGCCCACCAGGAGACAGAAAATGAGCCCATGTTTCATTGGTGCCACTTCCTGGGACATAGAGAAGGTTGTTCAGGAGGCCCGGGACATTGAACTGGACCCCATCACTGGACCACCCAACTGGCTCTTTGTCCTAGCCTCCGTGCGCTCTCAGGTCCTCCAGTGGGGGCATTCGTCAAAGCTAGCCTGTCATCCTGGGGTTTCAAGGGCTCTGTCCCTGAGTTTGACGCTGCCTGCACCATCTGCGCCAGAGTCAAGTCTTCACATCGTCCTCCTTCTGGTCTCCTACGTCCACTTCCCATTCCCAGGCATCCTTGGTTTCACATCTCAGTGGATTTTATTACTGGACTTCCTCCATCTAATGGCCAAACTGTCATTCTCACTATAGTTGACCGGTTCTCCAAATTTGTGCGCTTTGTTCCACTCCTTAAACTCCCATCCACACTAGAGACTGCCGACCTCCTCATTAATCATGTGTTTCATCCTCATGGCATCCCGGAGGACATCGTCATGGACCGTGGACCTCAGTTCACCTCTCAGGTCTGGTCCGTAACTAAACTCGACTTTTCAAAACCGCTTGCTTGAGCACAGGTAAACAGAGAAGCCCTTTTTTCTCAAAAGTGGCTGAAGTGTTTATTGTGACACTTTAGTGATGTTTAGATATGGGAGGGACACGGGGACACACCAAAAAAAACATCAGAAATTTGATTTTGCAGTGAATGTCCCCTTAAAGTCAAGACAGACAGAGGCAACAGTAACATTGCCCTAGTAAAAGGAGACGACTGCAAACAGTTTGGAGTATGAGTAAAAATACAAAGAGGCACCCACAGTAGGTTTCAAAAGTAAATTCAACTTCTCA
This sequence comes from Brachirus orientalis, assembly GCA_016785285.1. Taxonomy (NCBI): domain Eukaryota; kingdom Metazoa; phylum Chordata; class Actinopteri; order Pleuronectiformes; family Soleidae; genus Brachirus; species Brachirus orientalis. Next base: position 25,640 of record JAFBJR010000686.1, read on the forward strand.
AAAAACAGTTCAGCAGTATGATGAGATAAATGCATTTTGTCCCACCCTCCTCTGCACTGCTGCTGTACTCACAAATGCTCCCTCAGTCAGGTCTGATAGTATAGCTTGACAGAGTCTATTTTCAGATGAAGGATGCACTATACTGTTACACGTTCAGTTCACAAAGACCAAGACAATAATAACTGTAGGAGCTATTTGTTTGATATTTAGATATTGCTTTGATAGTGTTGTTAGTGATTTAAGTAGATCAGAAATTTGATTTTGCAGTGAATGTCCCCTTTAAAACTCCAGTAACTGGTCTCCTCATTTTCCAGTTTACAGTTTACAGACAGTTGTTAAAAGAAAACATAATACTACACAATGGTAACCATCACCATGTTCAACATCTGATATGTTGTTAATGTTCTATTTGGAATAAAATGTGGGTTTATGAGATGTGAAAATCATTGCATTCTGTTTTTATTTTTATTTTATACAGCATCCCAATTTTTTGGGGAATTGGGGTTTAATAACATATTCATTCTCCCTCTTTTGCATTTGACCATGTTTTCATCAACATCATATTTTGCATCTTGGCCATAAACCTTCCACCTCTATGTGAAGAAAAACTCTTCCATGGGTTCTGGAAGGATGGATGCATATACTTGACTCATAGTGGACAAGCTGTTGGTGTATAAGGATAATTAACCTTAGCACTAATGGATAGCTATATAATATATGGTAATGGTTATAGTTATAATATTTGAGCTGTGGTGTTGAAGCTCTGGAATCAGGGATATCTGTGAAATAAGAACAAAGAGAGAGAGAAAGAGCACAGACTATGTGGAGTATGAAGGTAATGAAACCAGTCAGTGACTGCAGCAGAGTGGTAAAACACCACATTATCCCAGACAACAAATGTTACATTTCTTGGCCTTTGACCTCTCTGCTCTTGGCACAAGTTAATTATGGAGGTCATCCAAGAAAGAGATGAGCTTCTCTGTAGCTATGTATGTATGCTCAGCTATTAACCTGACACCTTACCTGGACATTTTGATAATGTTTCTTTCAAATATTACTGAATTTGACATGTTTCATTTTGGCAAAAGTAAAAATGCCTGCCAGCACTTCTTCCCAAATCTCTCTCAGTTTCATGACATTGTTTGCTATGACTATAATTGGGCATTGGGCATCAAAATTCAGACAAAATTAAAATGTCTATAAATATAAAATATAAAAATACTGTACTGTACTGTTTGTGAAGATTCTCATTCATCCAGGTCATAGTCTTCTTCTGTAGTAGTGGTAGGCCTCTTGGATGAGAGGTGAAACGTCTTCAACTAACTCATGCAAGTCCATAGCTACTACAGAGGAAAAGTACTGTGACATTTTGTTCTGTAAGTTTCAGTTGTTTAGCCAGAAAATTCTCAATAGTGATGCAACTGTATGCTGTTGAAAGTTTGGCTGTTCCCTTAAACTGACCTCACTCCCTGGCGAATCCCTGGCTCTTATCTTATCTTCTGTCTCTACCAACCTGTCTTCTTTGATAAATATTTCCAAAAAAAAAAAAAAAAAAGCACTCAGAAGCCGTCCCCTCTTATTTCCTTGCTAATGATCCCAAACACAGATCACACTGCACTCAGCTGTTCAACACATTATTAATTTATTTTACTGTCAATATTTAATGTTACTTTTTATAAACTGCAGGAAAATTGCATAGTTTTTATTAAAGTTTGCAAAGTTTCCCATCGTTCTGTTTTGACTAAATGACCTTTGTAATGGGTATATCGCAACAGTTATTGGCCAGAGCACTCACGATAATATTGGCATCTTGGATATCGGCAAAAAGTCCAGTATTGTGCATCCCTAGTCTAAACTGTAGCCAGTAATCACAAAAGGCCTGGTTCTCCATATGTGTAACAAATATGACCTTTATTCTGTGACATTCTGCATTCAGTGAAAATCTCTCTCTCTCTCTCTCTCTCTCTCTCTCTCTCCAAGCCTCTCTCTCTTTGTAGTCAGTGCAGTGCATTAGATACAAAGAGTATAATTCACAGGGTCTGTTTGTTGAGGTGGATAATGTGCCTCATACTGGTGCTTGCTGTCACTCAGGTCAATGCTTTGTAGAGGCCAACACTGGCAGCTGGGCCTGTCCACCCACAAACACTCTTTGTGTGTGTGCCTGTGCATGTGTGGGTGTCCTTTGCTTTGTTGAGATAGTTGAGGAGAGTACTGTCATGTAATTGTTAGGTTTCCATGTGATTAAATTGACATGTTGACTTTAAACAGCTGAATAAAAACAGTTCCATCACTCAGAACCAAAAAGTGGTTGATAGCTTCTATCAAGAAAGACATACTCATAAATTGAAGGATTCTTTTCACTGACATGAGAATGTTAAGTGCGACTGAAATGAAGTATAATATTATAATGATTTTCTGAACATCAAAGCTATTGATGTTCTATGTGTCCTAATCTTTTAAACTCTAATCTCCAAAGCTATGCAACAAATTAATTTCCCTCTGTTCATACTAATGAATAATTAGATATGTTTAAATGAATGAAACTTTCATTTGTTGCTGTTTTGACATGTACTATGTCACTCATTTGTGTGCAACACTGTCATTTTCCAATTAGTTCAATATCTCAAGCACAATCCTGGTTTAATTTAGCTCAGTTTTATAATCTAAGTATTCAGTAATTCTCTAGTGTACCTTTCTAGGTGTGAAAATGCATGTTTATTATTTATTAGCCTGCTTTGCTGCTATAACAATGTAAATGTTTACATTGTGGGACTATTATCTAAGGATGAATCTAATGATTCATTATTGCAATTGTAAAGTGAAATGCTGACACAGTGATGCAGGGCATTGTGGTAACTTTAGTAAAGTGACACATTTGCCAAGTAACAGTTCAGTTTGGCACCAAACACTGACCAAAAGATTTGTTGACAGAGCATATTTACAATATTAAAAGAATCACACAGGAAGCTAACCGTGAATTTTGTCTGTCTCCTTATTATTCTTTAACAGGTGTATACTGTAAATATACTATGTGAACACATGGTGTATGCTTACTATTTGTGTTTGGCTGACAGGTCCGCCTACATTTAATAACATTATTAACTGTATTAAATGTACATTGTAGGTGATAATATTCCTATTGCTATATCATCTGTCAGGATTATAGAGCACATATGGCAACACACACACACACACACACAATCTTCTCTGAGAATGTGACAAGCATGAGAGATGTTTGTGTGTGTGTGTGTGTATGTGTGTGTGTGTGTGTGTGTGTTTGAGAGAGAGAGAGTGCCCCCTCCTTCCTTCCACTCTCTGTCCTTCTCAGTTTGGTTTCATTCACTCTAAAAAGGCGTCAGTGCTGTTTTGTGTCCACAGATCATATTTGAGTAAAGGAAATCTCCACTTCCTTTCTGTAAAATGAAAGGGAGCTTTTCTTTCCCTCCACTGGAAGGAGTCCAGATCCTTTTCAATACAGCAGAGGCAACAATGGCCTCTGTAATGCTTGCTTTCATTCAGGTTGGCAAAACGATGGTGAAATGTAAAGAAAAGAAAATAAAGAGGAGGGGAGGAAGAATCAACCCAGTCAGTGTCAGAAGTCAGACTTCATGAGGCTGAGTGGGTGAATGCTAACTCCATACACAGAACAACCTCCACTGAAGGAACAGCACAACCATCAGCATCCATCCAAATGATCATCTGTATATGTGTGTGTGCGTGTGTGTCATTTGTAGTTAGTGTTAGTGTCTTGCTGGTGAAATAGCCCTAGCTAACTGCTGGTGTGCTTATTCCATGTGGACACTGAGCCACACACCTTGACATCAACAGATGACCTTTGTTGTCATCTATCCTGTAAATGCTTTGCAGTGTTGGGCTGCCAGAGTAAAATAATACCACTTTCATTAAAAACAACCAATATTATAAATGTTTAACTGTACTTGTATGAGGTATTGACACATAGTCAGGGCTGAGTTTACTATACTGATTAGCCCTCCCTGAAAATATGTCACTGGAGTCACAAAGAGAGGCAGATTTTAGCATTATCAAAAGTTTTACCTACATATATATAATATATATATATGTTAACTTAAGTCTGTGATCTCCTGAGGTTGTAGTGCATAAGTTCTGCTGATGTTATTGTAGAGGCAAAAAACTAAAGCCATTCCAAGTCAAAGTCAAACAAATCTTTATCAAAAGGCCACTGTTGCACCATGGGTATAATGCATGAATGCACGCGAAAGAAACATAATGTCTAATGCTGATTATTGTTGTTTTTTCTGCTTTATTTTTCCAAAAGCAAGCAAACAAACAAAAACAAACAAAGGAATAATGTCTGCCTCTCTAACTCTGGTAAACAAAAAAAAAAAAAAAAAAAAAAAACACATGGCCACCCAGGTGCATTCCTGTACCTCACCAATTATCTGACCTAAATAATTTGTGATGCACACACTATATCCATACCAATTATATTAAATAACAAATTATTGAATAATATATTGAATAATAAACTTACAAACAAAACTGGCTATTCAACAAATATAAAGAAAGTATGATTAAATACTAATATAAAAATCTAATCGTGATTAAAACAAAAAATAATCTACTTAAATCACTAACAACACTATCAAAGCAATATCTAAATATCAAACAAATAGCTCCTACAGTTATTATTGTCTTGGTCTTTGTGAACTGAACGTGTAACAGTATAGTGCATCCTTCATCTAAAAATAGACTCTGTCAAGCTATACTATCAGACCTGAGTGAGGGAGCATTTGTGAGTACAGCAGCAGTGCAGAGGAGGGTGGGACAAAATGCATTTATCTCATCATACTGCTGAACTGTTTTTTGAGAAGTTGAATTTACTTTTGAAACCTACTGTGGGTGCCTCTTTGTATTTTTACTCATACTCCAAACTGTTTGCAGTCGTCTCCTTTTACTAGGGCAATGTTACTGTTGCCTCTGTCTGTCTTGACTTTAAGGGGACATTCACTGCAAAATCAAATTTCTGATGTTTTTTTTGGTGTGTCCCCGTGTCCCTCCCATATCTAAACATCACTAAAGTGTCACAATAAACACTTCAGCCACTTTTGAGAAAAAAGGGCTTCTCTGTTTACCTGTGCTCAAGCAAGCAGTTTTGAAAAGTCGAGTTTAGTTACGCAACTAGCACAGCTACTCCCGGTCATGGGCGTGAACATTCGAACTTGAAGAAGAAGAAGAAGAAGCTGAATCGCTTCCGCCATTACAACTATTGTATCTGTTGAGAGCAACATGTCTCAGAAGAAAGGTTCAGTTCACTGTTGCTCTGTTGCTGGTTGTCAATAACAACACCAGCCGCTTCATGGACTCCCTTCTAATGAGGAACAAAGAGCAGAGTGGATATCTTTCATTTTTGATAGTAATAACCCTGCTAAGCTTCCTGAAATGCTGTTTGTTTGTAGCAGTCACTTTGAAGTGAATAGTTATACAAACTTTGAGCAATACAACGCGGGACTCATCAGCAGGAAGCAGCTCCAACAAGGAAAAAACACGACATGTAGTGAAGAAAGGATTTAAATGAGCTAATTGTCTGGTGCAAAACCACGTTGGGAGTGTGATGCACCGACACCTGCAGCAGCAAAAAAGACCAAGGTTTAAGAAGGCAAGGATGTCAATCAGGAATGTGCGATGGGGAGAGACCCTGCCCGGCTGCACAGTCAAGTCACCTAAAAAAAAAAAAAAAACACAAAACACAAGACAGCCTCCACAGGAAACACAGAACTAAACAAAATAAGAGTCAGGAAGCAGTGTGAAGCCAGATCCTGACACTCTGCCCATGTTTAAATCTGAAAGGTTATGTAAAATAAAGAATCTCAAAGTGCAAAGAGCTTATCCTGTTAACACCCTAGCCCTATTTTTTGAGTCACTTTTCGGAAATAACATGTCCAAAATATGGACAGAGTATTTCTCTGTAATTACAAGTTCTATGTGAATTATTTTGATATCACATAAAAATAACACTTGTGAGAGTCCATCAGAAGTGTAAGCATCACTGTAGATGCCACTGTGTCAGATTAAATGCAGCCTGAACCCAGAAAAAATGAAGAATTTTCACCCTCGCCTAAAGAAAAGGCATTTTTTAGTAAATATACCTTTGAATTTATGCATTTGCAGCTTAAAAGCTCAAGAAAATCATGTAACAACATTTAAAAATAAGCTGGAGAAAAGCTGATGCTTCCATAATAAAAATGAAATAAAAATACTAATTTACAAATGTCTTTGATGTAATGCTCTCAGTCGTTAGAATGTTGCAGAATATGGCAGCGAGGAAAAAATAAGCTTATTTTGAGACATATAAGATAAATTTAGTGTTCTTGAGGAATGTGTTACTCAAGAACATTTACTTCCACACTTTCTCATTAACCGGCTGTTGAAAACTGTCAATCCAAAAAGTGTTCACATGAATTAACATTATCAGTGTATGCACTTGAATATTTCCATGCATGTCTAGTTAGTACACAGTGTATTTTTTTTCTGAAATCTCTAATTAAATTATATTTATTTACAAAAAAAAAAAATTCAGGCCATGCACAACATTGCTGTTTCAAAATGATTTCAAAATGCTGTCACTGAACTGCAAAGTAGGCTCTCCTAATTGAATTGAATGAATTGTCTGCTCCAAGTGTGGCCAATGTTTGCCTGTTTACAAAGAATACATCAATGTATCCTTCATGGGTTTGGCTATCCCAGAAGTCTTTGCATGCCAGTGGCAGAGCATTCTTTTTTTGTAAACCTTTATTACAACACAGGAATTGGCTTGGTGGAGCCTGGATAATTGCATATCAAACAAATACAAAAAAGAGTAAATAAATAAATAAAAGAAATTTTAAAATAGTAACAATACAAAAAGAAGATATTATTGTTATGATATCATTTAATATAGGGTCTTACTAAGTAATTTCTGTCAGGGTCTGTGTTTCATGCTGCTTCCTGCCTGTCTTATTTTGAAGAGTTATTTGTTTTTCCTGTGTAGTTGTTTTAGGTTTTTGTGATTTCAGGAGACTTGACCGGACAGCAGGGTGGAGTCTCCTCTTCACGCACCTGCTTCTCATCCCTTTGATTTGCCCAGTGCTGTTAAATACCTGGTCCTGGTTACAGCTGGTGTCAGCGCGTCAAATCACCTATGTGGTACAAGTCGCAAACGTATCTCTCTCTGCCAAACCAGCCTTGTTTTTACCTCACCCTAACCTTGCGTTTTTCGGGGAGACCTCCGCCTTGCCAGCCAGCCAGCCAGTCAGTCTCCTCGTTTTTAGTTTTGATCCTTTTGGGCTGAGTACCTTTTGTTTGTTTTTTTCGTAATAAATCCCTGCCTTCACCTGCTCTAACCTCCAGTCTCAGCTCCGTTTGTGGTCCATACATGTCCTGTGAGAAACCATAACAATTTCAACTCATTCTTCACAGGATTTAGTCAACAAATTTACATTTTTGGATTAAAGAAAAGACTTAAGAAGCTTAATCATCACGTGCAACATTTTCTGCTGTGAATAATTAATGATAGAGTTGACTGCAGTGGTTGACTTACATACACAATATAATGTTGTTGTTAGGCCATATTCCAGGTTAGTAACATTTGAAGAAAATTACTGTACTTGTCCATTGTCCATGTTTGTGTCTCACATTGAGATGTGAGTTACACCATGTGCTGGTGTCTGTGTTGGTGCATCTTTCCCTCAAAACTAATAAAGAATTTCAAAACTACAAGAAAACTGGTGCATCACAGAACTAGAACTGACTGAAAAAAACACTAACTAAAAAATACTACTATTAGTTCTACTATGTTGAAAATGAAATAGATTTTAGATGTATTTTATTATATCTGGTTAAATATATCTGATTATTTAGGATGTTTTGACTGATTGTGGCTGAAATCAGCAGCCATGCTTTGAGAGAAAAAAGAGCTATGATTCGGGACATTGAACTGCAGAGGTTAGGTAAAGTAGGGTCTGACAGCCATTTGGATTCTATTAGAAGAAAAAGAATGCACATAGACGCCCCTTCACGTCATGATTTCCAGTGGGAAAATGGGAAATAATTGATACACGGGTTCCTAAATGAAAATAACCATTGATATTTCAAGATGGCAGAGAGTAAGACAAGATTTGTCATGAATGGTACATAATTGCTTCATTGTTGATTATGTAAATGGTTTGAACTTGCATAGCACTTTTCTAGTCTTGAAAGACTGGTCTTCAAGACTAGTCTTCAAGACCTGCTCCCCACACAGCAACATGACATCATTGACTTGACGTGTAAATGAGCAATACAAAAACCGGAGGAAATGAATGCAAACAAATGAAAAAATAATAATATAATTAATAATTTTTTTTTTTTTTTTGCGGGCACTCATGCTGCCCCTCCACGAATGCCGCCCTGGGCGGCTGCCCATACTGCGCATATGAGAAACAGCCCCTGCTGTGAAGGATACACAAATGTATCTTTCAAAAACAAGCAAATGTCGGCTGCATTTGTCGGCCGAATGAGAAGGAGTCGATGAGTCATGTGACAATTGGGACAACCTATGGCGCAGTGCTGTGACGCACTTTGACAACATCCGGATGACGAATCCACACTTAGCAGCTTCCAGACCCTGGAATGAGACACAGCTAATTTCTGTGCCAGGAAGTACCTAAACAGGAAGTGACCTAAAAGGATGTGATATCATCAGATGAAACAAATATAAAAAAGCCACTTTTTACAGAAACGCAGAAGTCCTTCATTTCTTCTTTCTTCAGTTCATCAGTAGTGTACAGTAGTCTACTGTAGTGAGTAAAACATCACTGTCACACTGCTTACTCGGCGGAGGTCAACGCTGGGCGTCTGGGCTCCTGGATATTGGTGGGGCCTTGCTAGGAAGCAGCAGGGTCAAGCATGATGAGCCCTCAGGCCTCTGGCTGCTACTTATGCTTGGGGGATCTGCCCATCTCCTGTCTCTGCCACCGTAAACCTCCACCTTGGGTTCTTCCTTGGGGGTGGGAGTGTGGTTTGCCTCGGGGTGGTGATGAGCCCTGGCCCGCTGCCTCGGTGGGTGGTCTGGGGGGCCAGTGGTGGGCTGGTTTCATGCTGGGGGTCCGGGCTTAGGGTGGTTTAGCCTCTGTCCGTGGTCCTGTCATCTCTTGCCTCCTTTGGACTGATGCTGGGCTCCTGCACAGCACCCCTGTAGTGGGCCTCCTGTGGGGTGGGCACCTAGCTATCCCTGGGATTGGTTATTGCGGGTCTTTTCTGTCCTGTGTGACTGCTGGATGCTCTGTGCATCTGGATCCTTATTGGCCTGCTGCTGAGAGCCAACCAGTCATGGATGCAGTGCCCCACTCGGATTCCCGACCACATCTAATGACAACCCCTGCACATACACCGATGCCTGTGTTCATATCAAAACAGACACACATATTCCACCACATAAGAAATCAGTTCAAACTGGTACAGCTATGGTAGACTTGGTTGTAAATGCCTGCTGCAGTTACCGTTACTGTTGTTGTACTCACTCTCACTCATTTTCTACCGCTTTATCCACTGAGGGTCGTGGGGGGGGGGGTGCTGGTGCCTAACTCCAGCTAACATAGGGCGAGAGGCAGGGTCACACCCTAGACAGGTCGCCAGTCCATCACAGGGCCACATAGAGACAGACAACCATTCACTCTCACATTCGTACCTACGGGCAATTTAGAGTGTCACTGTTGTTGTACTTATTCAAAATTAATGTCAGTTTTTTTGGTACGTTGTTAACCTGTACTGTCTTTAGGCTGTTATTGCTCTCTCTACCCCCTCCTCGCTCTCTCTTTTGTCTTCCCTTCTCCTCAACTGTCAACTCTCCATTCCCGCCTGGTGCGGTCACCCCACATCAAACAGTAAGAAAATAAATAAATATTCCCAAAACAAATAAATAAGTAAACAATTACTATTACATACATAAATAACAGGGCAAATATAACAGACTCCTGTTCAAGGCAAATATGTCCAACACCACAAGGCATGCAAACAACCACACTGCATGTATAAAGTACTGGACAGGACAGGTCAAAATAAAAATAAAAAATCAAGACATAACACTAACCTGTCAGATAATACTGCCAACTGTACCAAGTATCTCATACTGACACACAAAGCCTGAACCAGCCCTTTAATGCATTAATGTGTGTGTCCGCTTGTACATGTATTGTATATTCATCCACTCATTTAGTGGGGACTGCAAACAGTTGGCAGTGTTTGACTACACTCGTGTATGTGACCAGTGTCAGGCATTGTGTGGGAGCTCTGTGAGAGAAGACAAACAACATACAGGTGGATTCACAGCTTTCAAGGGTTTCTTTATCTAGCACAAATGTTTGACTGCCATTCAACATGCTTATGTAACTTGGCCAGCCACCTCAAGGGCTCCAGTTTAAAGGCTTATAAGACCAATATACATGATATCTGTCAGAGAATGGTGAGTTGTTCACACATTGTGCAGTCATTAACCCCTTACACTGGTCCGCACTGTTAAGGCAATATGGACAAAAAAAGGAAAATTATAGTCAGTTTTGGTCAGACAAAGCTATTAAATGTATTCACTCTCACAACAATTCACTGTCATATTAAATTATTTGTTACCATGTGTGGGAAGACTGAGCTCTTGAATCTAGTGGACACTTGCTGATTTCTAGACTGAAGTGACCCAGATTTGATTTTTTTCTGTTGCTGTGTCTCAGATCTATTTTCAGGAATGTGTGGACACAAAAATCTTATCATCAATTCTGACTTTCAAATCAGATAAAATCTTGACAGTATGTTGTCTTATACAGATACAATGAAGGATTTCAACCTTCAGACAATGTGGCACACCTGTCAAAGCTACAACATTCTACTTTAAGGAATACATCACAGTCAGCCACCCCCCACAAGCCACTTCCATGAGCCGGGTTGAAATTCAAGCTACGCAAACTTCCATTGTTCTTTTTTTGTGGGTTAGATTTTGTTTCTAATACCTTGTAACAAAAACTTAATGGTTGTCTAGTAGTAGCACCTTATGCCCGGGAGTCGCTTATAATGGAGGCAACAACTGAATTGAAAGACAGCTGCTCTGTGGTGGATACCATGTTGGATTCATACAAAAGCTGCTGATTGTTGCCTCTCATTGCATGAACCCTAACTCCAGCACTTTTTAAGGAGATTTTTAGGTTGGCAAAAACGGTGTCCTGATGTGTCAGGCTAGGTACAAGCCTGGCACGTTAATCTAATGTCTGTGGGAAAGTGTTTCAAGACTGCTGTCAGAAATAAGCAAAATCATCCCTGAGTATTAGAGAAAGCAAATCAATGAGAAAATATGAAAAACATTTATCGGATAACTTACGGCCACCACCCTGAGCGCGCCTGATCTCGTCTGATCTCAGAAGCTAAACAGGGTCGGGCCTGGTTATACCAGGTGCTGTAAGCTTAGGGGTAGTTCAGTGGTCCTTGGGCAAGACCCTTAACTGATTAAGAAATCAGCATGAAAGATGAGTGATAGAAAATATATGCAGACCACTCAAAGCTGCTTTACACTACATTCACCCACACACTCACAATTTCATTTAAATTTCCTTGTTTCAGAGTGCATGCTGGTTCACTGTCACGCATGTATGACTTGCATGATCTGGAATGAACCATCATTAAAGAGTCACCTGTACTTTTCCTGATAAAACATTATTGATGGGAACAGATTAGACTGTACTGATTCCACTCCAAGGAAACTCTCTTGACACATTGGCGTGCAGAGAAGAGAAGCTGGCAATCAAACCCTCTGGTCAATCAAACCTGCTTTAACCATCGCTGCCAACAATAACAACAGCAATAATAATGAAAAAGGGTCCTCGCTGTGTGCACTTCTACCCCAAAGCTCAGGGTTTGAGTCACATAGTTCAGTAGCTGCACTCTTCTCTGCCCGAGTCACTGCTTCAGCTAGTTTTATAGTAGTTTCCATCCACTTGGACTTCTTTCTCTTCCTAATTATGTTAGGGTTTTAGATGATGTAATGATGTCAATTTTGTTGTAATTACACTATACAGTATGTGTAAGTCTAGAATTATGACAAGGTCAGAAGTTGTTTGTAGTATCTCTATAAAGATTTAGTACAAAATGTGCCACGGTGAGTATTGATTTAATTAATTTTGTGATCAGTGTAGCTTTCTTCGGAACTAAAGCATTTTCTTTCTCTCACTGAGTGTAAATGATTTTGCCAATGTGGCAGAAACTACAGCAGAAAATCTTGTCACTCTAATGGCATTTCACCTCCGTAGTTAATAATGGCTATAAGGAGCAGTAATGTTAATCACATGCTCAATGCCCTGTGTTCATTTAAAAATATGATGGGCCACCTCCTTTACTTTATACTAATGTGACAAACTTAGAGGAGCTAGTAGCAAAGATTCACTTGTGCTGTGAACTCACTGGTTTGGGGGGACAAAACCTGGTCAGGACCCTGTCAGGTGGAGGAGGGCTTCTCTGGGTTCAAGTGAATCATCAAAAGATAAGTGACTACAATTAAGTTTTGAAATAGATGCATACAACTTAAAATTTTCCTCTAACCTCTTTCAATGTGCAACCAGCCTTTTTTCCCTGTCATATTTTTAAATGAGGGTCAAATATCAGTGTGGTGGTTTTATGACTTGTCCAGTGACCCATGTTAAGATCAAGACAGGACTGAAGCCAATAGACATGGGAAGGATGAAAATGTCTTACAATTGTCCTTACCAGAATAGTTACAATTCACAATATTATTGCACAAAGTTTGATCAAATGTATTAAAATCTATTTATCTTACTTTGTGGTAAACATTGAATGACAAGAATTTTAAATAAGATAATAAATTGTTAGGTTTCACATTTCATGTGTTTTGTGGACCTGCAGGGCTCATCATCATATCCCTTGTGGTGTCCTATGGGAGGAAATCCAGGAGTATGCGATGAACTAGGGATTTAATCCCTGCTTTTTATGCATGATGCAAACCTACTGACTTCATGAAACAGTGAAATCCAACTTGATCTGGGACAGTTTACAATTGGGATGAAGACCAGAACCTCTATATCTGAGGCCATGGTTCTCAGCCAGAAAAAAAGTTGTAAGATTGCTTCCTTCCTGAGAGCATCATACACAATACCTCCACTCTGTCACATCCCTCGGCATCTTTGTCTGAAAGAGAAGCACAGAGCTTTCAATAGACTCCAATGTAAAGTCACTAGCAGGACATCCACATGTTAATGTGACTGTGAGCATCAAGTACTAAACAGCTACTGACTTGGACATGGAAATGTTGATAATATTAGTAAAATAAAAGTCATACATGTACTGCCAGCTTGTTTACTTTACAATCAATTGAAAGCTGTGGGTAGTGAAAAAGAAAAGAACAAGATAGCACATACAAGTGCAAAATGAGTTTCGGCTGCAGGGTGGCTGAGCTCTGCCTTAGTGAGTTGGACATCCTGCAGAGACTTGGGGTCGAGCTGTTGCTCCTGTGGCTTGGCAGCGTTCGGGCTACGGTTAGGGTGAGTGGTTTGTGCACCCTGACATAATGTAACTGGCTAGCATGAGTAGAATTCAAAACTATGTTTGCGTAGTGTCACTAAAATAATAATTACAATACAACCTGTTGAGTGAGGCAC
>JAFBJR010000686.1:39330-51804 GCA_016785285.1 Brachirus orientalis
CAACCTTTTCTTTTAAAAATGTGAATCAAACAGTTGCAGAGAATTTGGCAGGATTGTAGACAATTAGATTTCACATCAGTGAAAGTTCAGCCCCACCATGTGTCCCTATTTGAGCTATACATCAAATATAACAGATGCCTATAGATTTGAGGCCACCATAAACCAACCAACAGGTGAGTTGCTTTATGATAACAGCTAATAAATAAATGGCTTTAGTGGTTGTTATCAGCCCTTTCTAGTGTAATACAGGGCCGTTAATGATTGACATGCTTGCACACTGAGGTGACTGAAACACATGGTGAATGGGGGACGTCTCATAATAAGTCTCATAATAAATCACAAGTATACTGGCATTCTGCCAGATGCCTAACATGTGGATCCTTTTTTTAACATTTTGTTGTTGCTCCCTTTTTATTTTTCAGAATTTCAAGATAAGGATGAGAACAAAAGGGAAGCAGTTCCAAAACAGTCTTCTATCAAGATATGTGTGAGTGTAAATTAACTTCAGCCTCATTGCTATGCTTTTGCTTGGTGAGGCTTGCAACAGCAGTAAAAGAGCATCATGGTCTCTGGAGAGAACAGTGACAGAAAAGACTGAAAAATGGTATAAGATAATCATTTTAATCATTTTTTCAATTTGTACATGGAAACAAGTCCTTAATCAACCTACATTCAATTCATATAACAACAGTGTAGCCTGTTTATTCATCATTTAAATTGTCATTTGCTGGCTGCAAACTCTGTTCATGTTTTGGGTTGGTGTTTTGGTCAGTTGATCCACCCACCCAATAACACAGTGCATAGCACACCCTGGTTGCCAGAATAGTAACTCCAACACAGCATGGTGAGGCTATGGGTCAATATATATCGAATGTTTCGGAACCTAAAACGTCTCAGCCAAATGGGTGACAGTGGAGAGGAATTTGAAAACAGATGTGTAGATACCTTTCTCTTGGACAGGGAAGGAAATGAAAGAGCAAGGTTTCTCTCTCTCCCTCCTCTTCATACACATTGGTGTGTAATTAATATTTGGAATGTTTTTCACCATTTCATCTTCTTTCATCATGCAATCATAATTCTCTGCTGCTGCTTTCAGCAGACACACTTTCACTTTCAATCTCTGCCTGTTGCTGACACATGGACATTAATCATTTAGGTTCAGTGTTTATGAAATTAAATTAACGGTGGATCATTTGTGTTTATGTTTGTGCATGAACACAGAGTTAGGGAGAGAAGACAAAGTTATTTTCATGATAAAGTGTGAGTGGGGGGGTGGGGGGGGGGGAGTGATTGCTGATAATGGCTGTTTCTCCAACAGTCTAGGCCTATGGCAGCATAACTAAACAATGGTTCAGAGTTCACTTGAACCCACCTTAACTACAAGCTGTATGTTGTCCAACTAGACAACATGGTCAAGTCAAAGACATCTAACGATTTGACATTTCAGTTTAATATTCATATTCTGGACAATTTTGAGTCTTTATCACAATGCATGATAAAATCATAAATTGTAGCCATCCCTTGTCCCAAAGTGGATTTTATTATATAAGTGCCTGTATGTACCTAATATGTTTTTGTATATGAATATTTATATGCGTTTGTCTGCGTGTACAAGACAAGACCTACAGGAAACAGAAAAGGAAGGCTAGATGGTGACTCTGCAGTTTTTCAAGTCTTAAAATACAAACAAACATATTTGTTTGATGTGGAGCAATTAACTATTACAACCACATTTTACTTTTTCAAACCACTAACCAATTATGTTGCAAAAAGGCAAACTCAAAATAACCAGTCCATGAAACTACAACTGAAAACACTGTGGCTGACCGCTGGCTAAGGCGGAGCTCAGGAAGGAGGAGTGAAAGGACTAAGGAGTAAAAAGGCAAAACGGTCAGAACTGAGTCTGTTAGACGGAGTGACATGAGCTGTGTCTCATTTAAGGTTCTGCATCCTCCTGAGTGTGAATTTGTCGGCCGGATGTCGTCAAAATGCGTCACAGCGCAGCCACGTAGGATGTCCCATTTCGACCGGTCTAACTCGACTCCTCCGAATCCGGCCGACGAATGTGGCCGACGTTAGCTTGTTTGGGAAGGATAGTTCTGGTGTATCCTTCGCGGCCGACCATATCCCAGAATTCTTTTTCTTTTACAACAACACGAGAACAGGTCTGGTGGAGCATGGATAATAGTAACTAAACCCAAATGCAAAAGAAGAATAAATAAAATTAAAAATTAAAATTAAATTAAAATTTAAATTAATTAACAAAATAAAATATAATTTTGATATAATTAGGTATATTTCATCTCTAAACTCTCAGCCTGAGATACATCACACACCACACACATTTATTCCAGTATTACATGAAATATTTAAAAAATAATATTAACTGGAGGGTTCATCAAAACTAATAATCACCAAAGTGATAAACTGGTACAACAAAAAACTAGAACTGACAAAAAACACTAAATAATAATACTTTTAGTTCTAAATAAAATATATTTTATTTTACATCAAATATGTTTAAATTTATCAGATTTTTAGGATGTTTTGGTTGATTAGGGCTTAAATCAACAGTCAGACTTCAAGGAGCAGAAAAACTCTGATTTAGGAGTTTGAACTGTAGATGGCAGTATTTAAGGACTCGGTGTGCAGCCTGCTGGAATTTATTAGGAGAGGAAGAAAGGGAACGCGGGAACCCCAGTCCACTCTCTGTCGGCTGGATGGTCTCATTTCACGTATCGCACTACTTCCGCCTCCTCCGTTGGCTGCGCACTCAGGAGGAGATGATGATGAGTTACCCGACTTGCAAAACATTGCAAAAACACTGGAGTAAATGGCTGCAAGGAGGGACCCAAGTCGGGTAACTCCATAGTTTACAAAAAATTATTTATGAAAAATAAACAAAAGGTAACCAGTCCATGAATTGAATTAAGGCGCTGAGGCTGGTCAGCCGGTAATGTGGAGCTCAGGATTCAAAGGATCTAAAAAAGGGAAACGAAGAGTCCAGCAAAAAGGGAACGAGAAAAAACTGCAAACACGAGTCATAGGCTATTTAGCTGAGCTGAGTGACGTGGAGTTACCAAACGAGGAATACATGATGCGTTGACAAGGAGAAACAGGAAACAGGGTTTAAGTAGGACAGCTGCGGTGATTACGCTTCCCACCCAGCTGAGCAGCCAGCCTCCAAGAGAACACAGTTAAAAGCACAAAAAGGGAACCAAAAGGAAGTGAAGAAAAACAAAACAGGAAAGACATTCCCCAGCCAGGAGACAGATCACGACAATCAGACAGCCTTCTCTGACTGGAAACTTAAGATGTGTGATTTGTAAACCTCTCACTCTCCCACACCAAAGCCCATAGAGAAGATTTATGTTTCTATCTTGCCAGGACAAAGAAGCTACCCTTCTTCTGCTGCCTCATTTAGTAAGACAAGATGTGTTTGGTTAATACAATGTGTCAGTACCTCATATAACCACTGTTTTGATATTCATGTCCTTGCTTAGAAGATGTATATATGTCACTTACTATAAAAATGAAAAGTCCACTAACTGCTTTATTACACAGTATAAATGACAAACATGTGTAACTGTATCTGAAACAAGAAATGATAATGTATATAAAACAATGGGGTTACCACAAATTTTTACCAATTAAAATTTCTTTAACTTTTCCACAATATGTCGTCTAACTTCCACGTCTTAATGTAGTGGATTAACAAAAGCAGCCCCCTAAAGTAACCATAGGACCCAGTAATGAGGCTTTGTACCAAACCATATAATGGAATTTGGTATGGAACACCCACAGTTAACTGTCTCTCTTCTGAGACACCTTATAACGCCACACATCATTAAACATGCACTTGCCTGGCATTTGTCCAGATAACTTCACTTGCAAGTGAATGTAATGCTGTATCATGTGATATAAGTGGCGTTCATGCAGCTTGGAGTCTCCTGATATATTTAATATCAGATCTGGCTATTTCTATTTAAAACCTTAATTCCAAATCATTTCCATGCCTGGAAAACAGTTTTTCTATATTTAAAACTTTTCCAGGAATAATTGACTGTGGACACCCCACCCCCCCAAAAAAATACACTATATAAACAACTAAAGGACAAACATAAATGCAACTTTTATGTGCAAGGGTTAGAGTAAAATTCAGGCTATGTTGTATTAATGTGTACTATGTTGTACGCAAAGGTTCAAGGTAACTTTAATTAGTTTACTTTAGATAATATTAATATCCACTAAATAGTTAACACAGTATTGCACAGCAATAATAGGGCAGCATGTCTCATGCCCTATGGCCACTGGCTTTGACCACTATTGCTAATTTTTAGCCTTATGTTAAGTGATAACAGCAATCTTAAGGAAACAGATGTAAATATATACAATATTAAATATGAAAATAACATGTTATAACCTACATTTTGCACACATTTATATGCAGATTACACTCCCTGTCTGCTGTCAGTTGCATGGATGACTTGGAACTAATCAGTTCAAGTCAAGTTGCAAGATGGACAGATATCGTGTTAATCCCAGACAGTAAGTAGACATATTTCCCAAAATTTGGAACATTTTTATGATCTCTTCAAATGACAATAACAAACTATTGATTTAGTCAAGGTTTGTTTGCTTTTTTAATACCTGATATACATACATTGAATTGGACCACTGAAGAGTTTACATTACCCATGTGGTCATGGAAGGACACAATAGTGCTGAGAGTGAGGATTCAGGACACCAGAAGGTGATTACTTGGCTGTTCCTTGACCCCCATTTATAGACCTGGTGTTTTGAAGGACCTCTTTAGAAGGATCTTTAGGAAAACCCAGACAAGGCTAACCATTAGAGTAGCCTATTAAATGACAATGACAGCCATGCCATAAAGAGATGTCACTGGGCAGTGAAACAAAGAGCTAATAAAGAGAAAAGAGCACACTTTACCCTCATACATTAGCATGCAACAAAAAATAACACAATACTAAAAGGTAGTTCCCCTTCATGATAAAAGAGAGTTTAGTTGAAGATCAATAGTGCTTTTCTTGGTGATAGAACCTCTGTACTCATTACAAAGTAATGGCTGCCTGCATGGAGACACAAATGGATGGATGGATAAATAGGATGAATGTTAGTGTGGTTAAAGCAGATGCTGGCTGCAGCCTCTATTGGTGGAGGCCCCTTTGCTTTTGACCTCTTGCTAATGAAGACCCTCCCCCTTTCAGGTCACTTGAGGTCACTCCCCTCTCCTATACTCCACCCACATGCACTGCCACCCTGATTTCTTTTCTTAGCCGGTGTGATATGTTCAAATTTCTTACTCCTGTTCAGAATCCTAGCTGCTGCATTTGGAACCAACTGAAGGCTTTTGGTACTCATACAGGGGAGACCAGACAATAGAACATTACAGTAGTCAAGTCTCGATTTAAAAATGTGTGAATTAGGGTTTCTGTATCTTGTATTGACAGCAATGATCTAATTTTAGAAATATTGCGGAGGTGAAACAATGCGATGTTGGTGGTTTATTTGATGTGCTGGTGGAAGGTCAGCTCAAGATCAAAGGTAATACCAAGGTTCCTAGCTGATAAACTTGGAGTGCAATTATCTATCATGAGATTTAATTTATCAGACTGACAAATCAGATTTATTGGACCAATTAGCAACATTTCTTTTTTGTCGGCATTTAAAAGTAGGAAGTTATCACTCATCCATGATTTTAAGGCAGATAAACATGCCTCAAGATTTTTGATCTGGGAGTGATCGTTAGTGGTTATGGGCATATACATCTGTGTATCATCTGCATAACAGTGGAAATGAATTCCATACCTCCGAATGATGCAGCCGAGTCAGAACCGCAGGCAGGTGTAGCTATGGCGGCTGCGTCTATGTGATGTGATTTAGAAAGAGAGAGAGAGTTTGTGGACAATTTAATTTAATTTATCTCTTATAACACGACAGAAGATAATAAAGTAACATTTAAGGTCATAACCTCTATTCCACGTGAAAGAATGAGGTCTAGGGTGTTTCCACTTAAATAAGTAGGTTCATGTAGCTAAGGAGTCAGTGGTTTTATTTAAGTGGATATTGAAATCACCGATAATTAAAATTTTATCATAGTGTGAGGTGAGATCTGAAATGAACTCCCCAAATTATTCTAAGAATTCAGAATAGGGTCCAGGTGGTCGGTAAATTACCACAATAATGAAGCCTGTGTGCAGGGCCAAAGAGGAAGAGGTGGAAGATCTCAACAGGAGAGCTTCAAATGAGTTAATTTTAAAATTGGTTTTTGTGCTTACGCTGAAAAAAGACCTGTAAATTAAGGCAACACCACCCCCTTGTTTAGAGGCCCGAGACATATTAGTATATTTGTAGTTAGGTGGTGACGCTTCATTAAGAGGAAGAAATATATTCGGGTTCAACCAGATTTCACATATACCAATCATGTCAAATTTGTGTTCAAGTATTAGGCTTTTATTTAAGGACCTAATATTTATAAGACCAAACGTTAAGGTTTTTTCAAGACTTTCAGCATTAGGAGCTCTCATAAACATGAATTTATCTGTGATGAACAGTGAACTCTTAATACCAGGTCATGGCTTAAACAACTATTAAAAAATCCTAGCAGTCATTGCATAATAGCAACACAATGTGGGATTTCAACCCTAAAATAATGTCTCCAATATCATTTTGATGGTATATCAACTTCCAACAGGGTGAATGGCACCCCATCAAAGCCTGACAAGCCAGCATCGCTTGCAATGGCATAGTCACGATGATGAAACACAACATGCAACAAAATTGTACTTTACAGCATATGTCACACTTG
The DNA here is from genome assembly GCA_016785285.1 of Brachirus orientalis. Classification (NCBI taxonomy): domain Eukaryota; kingdom Metazoa; phylum Chordata; class Actinopteri; order Pleuronectiformes; family Soleidae; genus Brachirus; species Brachirus orientalis. The sequence goes on from JAFBJR010000686.1 coordinate 46,160, forward strand.
AAAAATGAAACATTGTATAATACTGTACATTGCTGCTGTATCTGGTCAAGGAGACAGTGCTGTTCACTTCACTATTATAATGTATATATTAGACAACACATACTATGAATCAGGCAATATAAACTATGGGAACCACAAACAACAGATTTTATGGTTGCATGACCACTGACTAGATTTACCAAGAGCTAGTCTGCACAGCAACATTTGTGAGGCTAGAGCCAGGAAAAATTTGAACCCCAAAAAGCAGACAAACTAAAGTAGTCCGAGTTCAAAACAAAAATATTGAAATAGGTTCTCAGAAAGTGCTAAACAAAAAAACAAAAAAAAACCCTGACAGTTAGGCTTGGTAAAAACTAGAATTATTGCTGAGGCAAAATCAGCAAACAAAAAAATGTGACAAGGTGATCCTAGGAAAAGAAAAAAGAAAAAAAATAATTAAAAGCAGAACGACAAAGGTGTCAAGGTTGAAGAGATACAGCCAAGTGTTCAGGTGTCAAAACAATCTGGTGAAGATTGATCCAAGCTTTTAGCAGGCAGAAGTTGATAGTGGTAATCAGGTAAATCAGTGGCAGGTAAATTGGAGGTGGTGTTGGGAAAACAGACGAAGGAAACTCTCTGCCGGGGCAACAGACGCCTCTCCCTTAGATGATTTCCACACTAATGGCCAAAGAGACAAGAGAGTTAAGATTAGAGGGTTCGTCACAAGCTGCTAGCTCATCCTTGAGCTGCTTGCTTAAACCATAGACAAACATTCCCCAACTTGTTCCACCTGAAATCAGCAGTGAGAGTCTAGAAATACAAGAGCAGTCTGCCGCTGAACGGGAACCCTTGCAGAGGCTCAGCAGGCGAGTTGCAGCATGGCCGTATTAATCTGATCAAACCCTGCCTTGAGCCGGGGTGCTAGCAGAGCTGGCTTCAGCGCAGGCCAGGGCCTGGCCCCAGAGGAGACTCAGGAGGAATCATATCTTGGCCACATCCGACAGGTTGTACTGACGTTGCAGTACTGAAGTAAAAAGCCACGGTACTTGTCAAGGTCACCGTGGAAGGGTTCAAGGTCTGTGATATGGCTATCCCTCAATGTCTGGGGTGGGGTCACAGGTGTGGAAGTCGGTGGAGAAGAAGCTGAGAGGTGGGAGATGTGTTGAGCCAACTCAGCAAGCTGTCCCACCATGTGTCAACTGCTCTCAAGGAGAGCTCTCAATAATTGGACATGAGTCATCATAAAGTACAGTCTCATTTGAGGACATAGTCTTGTGGACAAAGGACTGGCTGGTGTCTGCAGGGTCTATTTTTGGCCAGACTGTCCTGTTAAGATCGCACCAGGCAAGAACCCCAAAAAGTAGACAAACTGAAATATTGAAAATATTCAAAATTGAAACTAGTTAAAAAAAATAGTTTCTCAGAAAATGCTTAACAAAAAAACTGACAGCTAGGCTGGGTAAAAAATAGAATTAAGGAAGAGGCAGAAAACAGGGACAACAAAAGTGCAGATCAAAAGATGATTTTTTTTTAACAAGGGTGAGGTGGTGATCCTAGGAGAAACCAAAAGGAAAAAAATAAGTAAACAGAGGCAAAGCAAAAGGTATCAAAAATTAAGAAGATACAGCCGTGTTACTGGTTGAGATGTCAAAACAATTTGGTGATGACTGGTCAAATGATCCCGGTTTTTAAGCTGGCAGAGGTGGATGATGGTAATCAGGTAAATTAGTAGCAGGTGAGATGGAGGTGGGAGGGAAAAGGAGGAAACTTTCTATCCAGTCTGCAGAGAAAAAGACACCAGACACTCTAACAAACACACCCACTCACACTGACAGGGAAACAAGACAAACAGCCATTGAACAAAAGAGGAAAGAGAAAGAGAAAACAGGAGGGAACACAAAGTTTCTGGTAGATCCTAATAATGGTAACAAAGAAATTATTTACATGACACTGCCCATTGTTAAGGCTGTTAAGGTTATACTACATTATGCCAACATGACACTTACCCTTCCAATGAGAACATTATCTTTAGAGTTAAATGTTTTTCACAAAGCCAGATTGTGTCCATTTGTTTTCCCTCAAACAGATTCGTAGTCTAAGTCTAAGAATTATGTACCATTTTGTTTCACTGTAATATTAATTAGTTGAACTGATTTATTTTAATGTGAGGTTTTTCGTCACCGCAACTCATATTTGATAGCTGTCTGTGTTACAGGTTATCTGAAACTGGACAGTTCAGAATGAGTCAGAGGAATGTGCTGAATCTGGAGTGACCTATGGCCCAAGTGACAGGAAGGTTTAGTCTGTCTCTAAAACACCTAATCAGTGAATGAATGCAGCATTAGTTATATGAGATATAGAGAAAACATTCAGGAGCTGCACAAACATATGGCTCCCCCAGTATTGATTTTTAGTTAATAAACAACTGTTAGTCAGCAATGAAGTGGCTGGTGGATGTCCACAGACACAGCCATGTCCACAGCCATGTCCACAGATGTCATTCCAACATTCACAGTGTTGTGCAGATTTTTTTTTCCTCTTAAGGCCAGCTGGCCGCTACTAACAATTCGAACAGCGCCCCATTGATTAATTTCGTATACTGATGATAGCCCAATCATTTCTCTCACTAGTAGTCCTCCTCCCTCCCTCTTATGTTTGAAGCAGACATAGAGAAATAGCTTGTAAAAAAAAATAATCAATTAAAAATTGGATAAACCGCAAGCAATTCTAGGTGGATGCCCAAAAGTGCTCCAACATCAGACATATTTACTTGGCATTGTGCAGCAACGAAACCGAAGAAAGATGGGGACATCATGACAGGGCAAGAGAATAAGAGAGTGAGACAGAGTGAGAATAAGAGTGAGAATAAGATGGAGGAGAGTGGAGTTGATGACATGGTGGTAAGGAGTAATGTTAGAAAATTGACAGGGACACTCAGGGATGGAGGCAAACTGTGTGTGTTTGTGTTTATCGGGTCTTCCTTATGTTGTGGGGACCTAAATCTGTTTTCACAGTCACATTATGGGACTTGTCTTCCTTATGGAGACAAAAATCAAGTCCCCATAACATAAATTACTACATTTTAAGGTGCAGACATGTTTTAAAGTCAGGCTGTGGTTAGGGGTAGGTTAAGGGAGTGTTTCCCAAATGAATGGGTCGTTATCAGGCTTTTGCAAAGCTTAATGACAAGCTGACAATTTGAATCAGGTGTGTTAAAGTAGGGCAACATCTAAAACATACAGGGCAGTGTCCTCTCGAGAAACAGGGTTGGAAAGCAGTGGGTTAAGGTACAGAGTTAGGATTGAGCCAGTAATAATTATGGTTAAGGTCAGAGTAAGTCTCCAGGAAATTAATGTAAGTCAATTGTCCTCAGAAGTCATGGAAACCAGTCTCTGTGTGTGTATCAGTTAATTAAAATGCATGCATCAAATAGTGTTTTTGTTGCTAGCAATACAGTCTCAAGTTAACTCTGATTTAGTTCACTATGATAACATAAACTAGCTAATGTTACAGTATCATTGCTAAGTTGCCTTATAGAACGTTAATGTTATTTTAAGGTGAGAAAACTTTATCGTTTTGCTGTTACATTATTGTGCTAAACTGTACGCCCTCATATATTTAAGTTATATTAATCTGATTGCTTATTGGTATTTTTTGTTCATTAATCTGTAAGGGAAATACCACAACCAATTGATTACAACCCCCTCTCTCACTCTGTGTCTCACCAATGACTGTGGGCTAAACAATTCATACATATTTCTATTGATTTCATACACAAAATAAGCAAATTTCATTGGTTCATCAATCATACACTTTTGAATTGCTGGGATTTCCCGATTAGCTGCTCTCGCTGTCACTCAAGGTGAGTAGTGAGTCAAGTGCGCTGGCTCCTGCATGCTCCTCTTGACATTGACGAGTCCACGTGACTCGAGCACCGAAGACTCGGAGTTAAATGCCAGAGAAGATGCCATAGTTGAATGCTGCACATTGCAAGAATAGTATGTGCTCAGAAGGTAAGGATTATTTCTAAGAATTATATTTGCTCCCAGGTAACTTGTTGTTAACTTTCTACATTAACTATATAGAATTTAGGGCTAATGATGTCGATTATGCATATGTTAGCACGACTTGTTGAAGCAGACGTCACTACCGATTACACCCCAAATTAAGATTAATTTAAATCACATTTTTCAGAAATTTGGCTAATTATAAAGTTTACAGTTCACTGTGTCGGAGGCGGCTGGTGTAATTAATGTCTCCTCTGCTCAGCCACCACCAAGGCAGCGATGATCATAAAGGTGGTATTATTATACACAGCTATATAGCTTGGTTTTGATGACAGTTAGATATAAACATTATTGCATTTTGTTAAACAAGTACCATTGTTGGTCATGTTCCTTCTCAAACCTCATTAGAAATGTGACAATCACGAGAAATACAAGAAAAAATGTATGAGAATCAGCTTTATTCAGTGGGACGTCGGTTCACGTAACGTATTGTGTCACTTCCTGTTTCCACTGGTGTTACGCTGTGTGTTTCTCCTGCTCTCTTCTGCTGGAAAACTTAATCTAAATTCACAATCTAGTCTCTGAACTAGCATTTGTTCTGTTAATCGTTTACTGCCTTAAGCTTCTGTTAGCGACACCTTCGCTTTAACTCTATCTCTCACATAGATTCACACTCTGTGGTTTTCCTAGCTTAACAGTTAGCTTAGTAGCGATGGCTTCTCTCACTCCATCTCCCTCTCCTGCTCTCTCTTGTGTTGTGTGCCACATGTTTAGTTGCTCCTCTGCCTCCTAAATGTAGCTTGTTTGCCAGGATGGAGGCGAGACTTTGCGAGTTAGAAACCCGGCTCCGCACCATAGAAGCTAAATCAGTTAGCCAGTCCCCTGTAGCCGGTGCGGACCACATAGCAGTAGCAATAGCTCCCCCAGCAGCTCCCGTGCAGCCGGGAGATCAACAGGCTAGCTGGGTGACTGTCCGTAATAAGAGGCGTAGTGCTAAACAGAAAAGCCCGGTTCACCACCAACCACTTCACACTTCCAACAAGTTTTCCCCACTCAGCGACACACAGGCTGAGAAGCAAACTCTGGTCATTGGTCAATGCTCTGTTTTAAGGAATGTGAAAATAGCAACGCCAGCGACCATAGTCAGGTGTTTTCCCAGGGCCAGAGCGGGCGACATAGAGTCTTATCTGAAACTGCTGGCTAAAGATAATCGTAAATTCACTAAAGTTACCATTCATGTCGGCAGTAATGACACCCGATTACGCCAATCGGAGGTCACAAAGATTAATGTTAAATCTGTGTGTAGGTACGCTAAGTCAATGTCGGACACCGTAATTTTCTCTGGACCTCTTCCTAATGTGACCAGTGATGACATGTATAGCCGCATGTCGTCATTCAATCGCTGGCTGTCTCGGTGGTGTCCAGAAAATAACATTACTTTCATAGATAACTGGCTTTCTTTCTGGGGAAAACCTGGTCTCATGCGGAGAGATGGTGTCCATCCCACTTTGGACGGAGCCGCTCTCTTATCTAGAAACATAGCAAAGTTTATTAGAACTCCAGCACCATGACAGACCAGAGGTGAGACCAGACAGAGTTGCAGTCTTACACGCTCCTCTGTGCTTCTTTTCGAGCAGTCACCTCCTCAAAAACCCATAG
>JAFBJR010000686.1:53881-64178 GCA_016785285.1 Brachirus orientalis
AATGAGGCCGGAAGAAATAAATCAGGTTGTTCAACTCCAGGAATGTCTTAAAGACATTAAGTCCTGGATGACCTGTAACTTCCTACTTCTAAACTCAGACAAAACTGAGGTTATCATACTCGGCCCTAAACACCTTAGAGACAAACTTTCTGACCATATTGTCACTTTAGATGACATCACCATGGCGTCCAGTTCCACTTTAAGTAACCTTGGAGTTATTTTTGACCAGGATATATCATTTGACTCGCATATTAAACAAATTTCCAAAACAGCCTTCTTCCACCTGCGGATCATTATGAAAATTAGAAACATTTTATTCTTAAAGGATGCTGAAAACCTAGTTCATGCTTTTGTTACATCAAGATTAGATTATTGTAACTCACTACTATCTGGATGTTCTATTAGGTCGATTAAAACTCTTCAGTTAATTCAAAATGCTGCAGCACGAGTTCTAACAGGAACTAGTAAGAGAGACCACATCACCCCAGTGTTAGCTTCTTTACACTGGCTCCCTGTACAGTTTAGAATTCAATTTAAAATCCTCCTCCTCACCTACAAAGCACTTAATGATCAGGCCCCATCATATCTTAAAGATCTAGTTTCACCTTATCAGCCCAACAAATCACTTCGGTCTCAAAACACAGGTTTACTTGTAGTTCCCAGAGTCCATAAAAGTAGAATGGGAGGCAGAGCCTTTAGTTACCAGGCTCCTCTCCTGTGGAACCAACTGCCAATGTCGGTTCGGGAGGCGGACACTGTCTGTATTTAAAGTTAAACTTAAAACCTTCCTTTTTGATAAAGCCTCCTCTCCCAAGTCTGTGTCTGCTTCCTTCCATCCTCTCTCTCCCTCTGTCCTCATCTTGCAGGCTGCAGAATCATTATTTCTTATCAATAATCTCTGCCGCTGTTTGTATAAATGACACTGTAGTTCTATAAACATGACATAACTGATTCTAAACTTGATACAACTGTTGTATATTTGCTCCTGGTCTCTCTCTTCTGTCTCTCCCTCACCTCCCTCTTTTTCTTTCTCTCCCCCCTTTCTGTCCCCCACCTCTCCTCTGTCCCCCATTTTCCTCTCACCCCAACCGGTCGAGGCAGATGACCGCACATCTTTGAGTCTGGTTCTGTCAGAGATTTCTTCCTGTTAAAAGGGAGTTTTTTCTCTCCACTGCCCCCTAGTGTTTGCTCATTGTGTGAACTGTTGGGTTTCTTTTCTCTCTGTAATATTGTAAAGGTTTTGGCCTTATTATGTACAGTGCCTTGAGATAATGTATGTTGTGATTTGGCGCTATACATTGAATTGAATTGACATGTTATGTATCTGTGTTATGTCTGTGTCTGATGGGGTTAAAATTTATTTGCATTTGTTGAAAAAAGGATGATCAATGAGTTTGTTATAATTGGTAACAGGACATGTATGGACCCAAGCAGTGCAGAGACGGGACGGCTTTTGAAGAGGCAAAAAGAGTTCATTTATTTTACAAAAAAACCAAACAAAAGCGCTTAGTCTAAACTAGAACTAAGGGTGCAAACAAAAGCAGTAGCCAAAAACTGGAAACAAGGGTGAGGAGACCAACAGGCTGGCTGAGTGAGGATCTCCCAGACGACTGTAAAAAAAAAGGAAACAAAAGCTAGGACTGACCTGAGGAGAGGAAACAACTAGCTGACCAAAACGATTCGTACCACACTGGAGACATGACGCGCTGACATCAGCCGCAGCAAAATCCCAGGCTTAAAAAGGCAGCAAACAAATCAGAAGGATGCAAGGCAGGTGTGTGGAGGGAGACTCTGCCAGCCACCTGGTCAAGCCTCCTGAAAAGAAAACAGGCTGCACAGGAAGTAAGGGGATTTAACACAATAAAAGGACAGGAAATAGTGAAATCGGACCCTGACAGTACCCCCCCTCTAACGGGCAACTCCTGGCGACCTACCCGGTTTATCCGGGTACCTGAGGTAGAAGTCTCTGAGGAGGGCAGGATCCAGAATCTGGGCCCGCGAGACCCACGACTGCTCCTCAGGACCATACCCCTCCCAATCCACCAGGTTCTGAAAGCCCCTGCCTCGCCGCCGGACATCCAAGATCTCCTTTAGTTCGATGGGAGGCCATCGATCAGACGGGCAGGCGGAGGAGGGTCCTGGGGGGGCGCCAAATCACTGGAAGTGACGGGCTTCAGGAGGGAGACATGGAAGGTAGGATGGACAGTCAAAGATGGAGGAAGGCTGAGCCGCACCGCCATGGGATTTATGACCCGGTCCACCTCAAATGGTCCAATATATCGGGGCGCCAACTTTTTAGACTCAACCTGGAGAGGGAGGTCCCGAGTAGACAACCAGACCTTATCCCCTGGCTTGTAGTTGGGGGCTGGAATCCGATGTCGGTCAGCCAACCGTCGGTTTCGAGCGGCGGACCTGACGAGAGTGGCACGGGTGGTCCTCCAGACTGCGCGGCAGCGCTGTAAGTGGGCTCGGACTGAGGGGACCGCAACCTCCTCCTCTTGGGCAGGAAACAAGGGGGGTTGGTAACCGTAGCAGGCCATGAAGGGAGAAAAACCAGTAGAGGCATTGGTGAGTGAATTATGTGCATATTCGACCCAAGGCAGATGCAAACTCCAGGAAGCGGGGTGTTGAGCGGCCACGCAACGGAGGGCGGCCACCAGGTCTTGGTTAACCCGCTCAGCCTTTCCATTAGTTTGTGGGTGGTAGCCAGAGGAAAGGCTTGCGGTGGCTCCCAACGCCTTACAGAAAGACCGCCAGACCTGGGAGACAAACTGGGGCCCACGGTCAGACACGATGTCACTGGGAATCCCATGTAGCCGGAACACATGATGCACCAATAGGTCGGCGGTCTCCAGGGCAGAAGGCAGCTTGGGTAAGGGCAGATAATGGACACATTTGGAAAACCTGTCCACGATGGTCAAGATGGCCGTGTGTCCATTGGACGGTGGCAAGCCAGTGACGAAGTCCACCGCCACGTGTGACCAGGGGCGACTAGGGATGGGTAAGGGCCGGAGAAGGCCCACAGGAGGACGGTGAAGCGTCTTACCCCGAGCGCAGATGGTGCAGGCAGCCACGAACTCCCGGACGTCCACAGCCATGGAGGGCCACCAAAACCTTGACCGGAGGAAGTGGAGAGTGCGGGTCACGCCGGGATGGCAGACCAACTTAGAGGAATGACCCCAAAGCAGAACCTGAGGGCGGGCAGCGGCGGGAACAAAAAGACGGTTCGGAGGACCCGAACCTGGATCCAGCTCAGTTTGCTGGGCTTCCAGGACGACCCCCTCAATGTCCCACGTCGTTGCCCCGACCAGGCAAGAAGCAGGCAGGATAGGAAGGTCGGCCTCGTCCTGCGGGACCGGGTCATGTATCCTGGAAAGAGCGTCCGGTTTAGTGTTTTTAGAACCAGGAAGATAGGAAAGGGTAAGGGCAGCGAGACAGAGGTCAGCCTGGTGAGAGGAGAGGCCACCCCAGAGTAGCCGCGGATAAACCGGTGGTAAAAATTGGCCCAGGAAACGTTGCAGCTGTTTTCGGTTCTGAGGGGGGGGCCAATTGGCTACTGCCTCGATCTTACGAGGGTCAGGCTTCACACTTCCCCCTGCCAACACAAAACCGAGAAAGTCAGTTTGGGAAACATGAAATTCACACTTCTCAGCTTTTACAAACAGACTGTTCTCCAAAAGTCTCTGTAAAACAAGGCGCACATGTTGCTGGTGCTCATCAAGGTTGCGAGAAAAAATTAAAATGTCATCCAAATAAACAAAAATAAATTGGTTCAACATATCTCTCAAAATGTTATTTATCATATTCTGGAACACAGCAGGGGCGTTTGTGAGACCAAACGGCATTACCAGATATTCGAAATGTCCGATGGGGGTGTTGAAGGCCGTCTTCCACTCGTCTCCCTCTCGTATGCGGATGAGGTGATAAGCATTCCTTAAATCCAATTTGGTAAATACAGTGGCTTGAGACAGGGGCTCATAGGAGGGGTCAATCAGAGGTAAAGGGTACTTATTTTTAACAGTTATGTCATTCAGTCCCCGGTAATCTATAAACGGTCTGAGAGACTTGTCCTTCTTTGCCACAAAGAAGAATCCCGCCCCGAGAGGGGAGGACAAGGGTCGAATCAGTCCTGAGGCCAAAGACTCTGAAATATATGTTTCCATCGCCTCTCTCTCGGGACGGGAGATATTGTACAGCTTGCTCGTAGGTAATTTGGCACCTGGAATCAAGTCAATGGCACAGTCGTAGGGGCGATGAGGTGGTAAGGAAAGTGCGCGGTGTTTACTAAATACCTCACCCAAGTCGTGGTAACAGGTGGGGACAGCAGTGAGGTCGGGGGCAGTCGGAAGTGAAGGAGTAGGATGTGAAACGGGTTGGGCCGAATGAAGACAGCGTGAGTAACAAAAGGTGCTCCAACTAATAACAGACGAAGTGACCCAGTCAAAGTGAGGGTTGTGTAGCTTTAACCAAGGGAGCCCTAAAACGATGGGAGAGGATGGTGAGGGGATTAACAAAAAGGAAATGAGCTCTTGATGGTTTCCAGATATTAATAGGGAGGGAGGTTGAGTTTGTTGCGTAAAGGGAGGCGGGGGGAACCGTCTATGGCACAGACTGTCCGTGGGGGTGTCATAGGAGTCAAAGGTAAGTCAAGCTGTCGGGCGAAATCTGGATCAATGAAATTATCATCTGCCCCAGAGTCGATTAGCACCCTAAGTGTGTGAGAAGTGCCCTGGTGAAAGAGTGTTGCATTAAGGTGGAAGCTATTGGAGGAGAGGGGTTGAGAGTTAGTCTTGCTCACCTGGATTCTCCTCTCTCCGGGCGAGCGTTCCAGGATCGCCAGACCTAGGAGTGGAGATAACAAAAGAGGGGGAAGGCAACTAAGGGCGCTGACGCTGGCCGGCTGGCGGGGCAGGACTCAGGGAAAAACTCGAACTAAGGAAAAAAAGGAGAAAAGTTCGCCGTTAGACACATAAGAGCAATAATGAGGCATAAGAAGCTATACTCAGAGATAACGGGGGTCGGTGACAAGACGCAGGTTACCAGGAACTGAGTGTGACGCGCTGATGCTGAGCAGCAGGAAACCAGGGTTTAAGTAGGGAGAAGTAGATGCCTCACCTGCCAACCAGCCTCCTGAAATGAAAGAGCACAGCACTTCCCCAGAAAACACACCAAAACATACAATAACTAAAGCAGAGGGAGAGGGCAACTCAAGCCGGACAGAGAACATGACAGGTGACACACAAAAAAAAGTTTACACAAAGAATGAGTGAAATTGTTCAACTTGTAATGTAATGGTGGCACTATAATAACATTTATATATTATTTCTATACTACTGTAACTTTAAAGGAAACAAGCTAAAGCTTCCCTTTTCATTGTTTAGTTCAGTTTAATATAAATCTAATGTGACCTAGGGCTTATAAAGAGGCTCTGTAACAAAAGGAATAAGGCTTTAGCAAAAGCTGAACATTTTGAGCTGCCACTGGGGCTGATGTTATCTCATCCAGCTTTGAGCAGTCTGCACTGATGGTTCACTTGCTTTAGGGATTAGAGATCATTAAGATTTTAACAAGAGTACTACTTTTTCTCCTGGCCATTAATGTTACTCTTTTTGGTTCTCTTTAGGTGAAAGAAAAGCAAAATAAGTCACATTCATACCTACGGGCAATTTAGAGTGTCCAATTAACCTAGTCCCCAAATCTGCATGTTTTTGGACTTTTGGAGGAAGCCAGAGTACCCGGTGAAAACCCACGCACCACGGGGAGAACATGCTAAGCAGCTATTTTGAAGATTAATATTAATAAAATAAAATATTTTATTTTTGATTTATGCTTAAACAACAATGTTTTGGACAATTGTTAATGCTAAAAGAAAAGAAAACCAAAGTGAATATTTATAACAAAAAAAAAGTGGTTCTTTGCCATTAATTTTACCTGTAATTAATTCAATAAATATATGTAGTTGAACAAGCTCTATGCTCAGACTCAATAAATTCCTGTTTACCTGTTTCTTAAATATTTTTTTTTATGTTGGAACCATTTCAGACAGTATTCTAAAACAACATCACCTTTTAACTGACTAAATTCTACTATTAACCCATGGTTGCATAATTGAGGTGACTCATCGTGGGTTTCTGCTGGCATAACATACCCGATGTGGAGGGTGACACAGGAGACAAGCTGCAAACTAAATTGTATGTTAAAGCGTGAACGTGGTGGACCTTTGGCTAAGTGTTTAGTGACATTACTCATATTTCCACCTTTACAAGCAAAACTCCTATTGTACTTGAGGGAACGACTGTTGTTTTTGTCAATTCTTTGTTTGTGTGTGATAGATAGACAGCTGTAGAAACTGACTGTACTAAACTAGACTGTAAATGTAACAAGGGAAACATGGAGTACCTTTTCAGTGGTATGGCTATTGCCTATCCTTACACTTGAACACTAGAACAGTCCTTATAGTGGTGGCATATTTAATGTTACTGATAAAACTCATGCAGGTGATTTTGAACATACAGTAGGATGTGAAACATCAAACTAACATAGTAACACATTTGAACTCAAGGATGAAGTTGGGAGTCAAAGCTGGATTCTATGAGTACTATCAGTCAAAGTAGGTTTGTAACTGAGCAGGCAGATGATGGTGTTTCTGATCCATTGTTAGTGACAAACACCTACACATTTATTGTCTTGTTTCACACACAACAGCCCAACAGAGAGTGGAAGAGCAGGAGGTCTGTCTGCAGGAGGTCTGTCTGATTTTTTTCCCCCATAAGGAAGACAAGTCCCCATAATGTGACTGTGGAAACAGGTTTAGGTGCCGAAGCATAAAGAATACAAGGTACACACACATTTGTGCTTGTGAAAGTGAGGACCCTCATAGAGACAATACATTCCCTAGCCCCTTACCCTAATCTTAACCACCACAACTAAATGCCTAACCCTAACTCTAACCTAAATCCAATTCTAACCCTAAAACCACATTTTAACCCTGAAAACCCCTTTAAAGAAGTGAGAACCAGACAGAATGGCCTCACTTCGTCAAAATGTCCTTGGTCTGTATGGTTTACATAATTTTTGTGTGATGATATAATCGAGATGTGTAAAGACAAGGAGACTGGCTGGCTTGCTGAGCAGAGACTCCAACGAGATCACGGGACAATCAGAGATGTGCTGACAACTGCCGTTGCCAAAAGCAGAGCTTAATTAAGAAGGGTTTCCAATAATCAGGAAATGGGTAGCAGGTGCGAGGTCGGAGGCTCCGCCCAGCTGCTCAGTCCTCACATGGCAACAAATACAAGAACACACACACACACACACACACACCCCAGTGGTCCTCAAAGCCTTTTAACACAAGCTTTCACTCCATTTGATAACGTGACAAGAAGTATAATGGGAATCCCTCCCACACCACAGCCTTTTACTGGGATAATCTTGATGTTGGTTTGCCTTAATTACACGTATTCTATAGCAGCAAAAGTGAAAATGAAGGTTTAGGAAATGGTAGTGTGGCCAGTTATGATATATGGCTTAGAGACAGTGGCACTGTAAAAAAGACAGGAAACACTGGAGCTATAGGTGGCAGTGCTCCAGAATTAGAAATAGCATATTTGAGGGACAACTCAATTCGTAGACATCTTCAACCTGAAGATGTCTACAATATTCTTGGTTAAAGAGTCAAGGTTAAGATGGTTTGGTCATGTGCGGAGGATGGATAGTGATTATATTGGACCAAGGATGTTGAAGTTGGAGGTTTGGAGGAGTGAAAGTAGAAATGCAGAGTTCTGGCTGTGAAGACGGTGCTCCTGATGATGGCGAGGAGCAATGAAGACAGCGTATTGCTCTGACAGTGAAGCAGGACAGTGTAAATGGCATGCAGCTCCAACAGTGGTGAGGGACAGTGAGGATGGTGTACAGCTCCACATAATAGCAAAGAGGTAGTGAAGTCAGCAAGCAGCTCCAAACAGTAACAATGAACAGAGAAGGCAGTGCACAACTCCGTACAGTGGCAAGAGGCAGTAAAGACAGTGAGCAGCTCCAAACAGTGGCACCGATGAGCATCACAGACAGCAGGCATTCAAAGGTGAACTCTAGCGCAGGAGTGCACAGGAGTTAGTTGAAGCAGCTGTCAACAAGCACAGGCAACAACTAAACCTTAGAAGGACGAGTGAAGAACGTAAGAGGACCGTAAAGTTACCACTGGATGTACTGGTAAGATCTGGCGATGAGTCACAGCAAACCCAGGGATTAAGAAGTCAGTTATTAGGAGCAGGTGCACTCCCAGCACAGGTGAGTTGATTGCAGACTGCTGAGAGATGTACAGGGCAAGAGGAGGAAGTAACTTGGCAGAGACAAGGTGGAGCATGACAAAACCATTTTCAAATGAGTTTGCACAGTGCTACAAGTTTCACGCGACTGTTTTTGTTTCTCAGAATTTCAGTTTTTTTTTTTTTTTCATGTTTTTCGACATTCCTGTGCTCCTCACAAGGAGACGCATTTCATATTATGACTGAGTCGGGGAGGTTGAAGAAGCACAAAGTGAAAAAAGTGAGACACCTTCATACAGCAACAGTATGCATGAAAATATAAGGAGGTGCCATTGAAACATTTCAGAAGTGGATTCTGTTAAGCATAAACTAAAATCACATTTTAATTATGATAATGAATTTTTGTTCTTGCAAATGTTGCATGACTATGTGTCTTCATTTACCAGTCACGTCTGCTACTCTTTTCGTCTACACAGATATACAACACATATTGTTAATTACTACCTCTGTCACATGCACACAGAGTGGATTGGAGAAAATATAGGCCATACACTGCAGGGGGCAGTAAGGCAAGACATGTTTAGTTGTAAAGCACATTTCATGTACAAGACAATTCAAAGTGCTTTACATAAAACATCAAAAAGTGCATCAAAAGAGTTCAAAGCAAAAAAAACCAAGAAGAGATAGTCAAGACACAATCAAACAAATAAAATGCAAGAAACAAAAACCACAGTGCACCGTCACAGAAGCACAGCACCAAACAAAAACATTTTAAACCTTGACCTAAAGCAGTTCAAAGTTTCAGCAGCCATGACACTCTCTGCAAGCTTATTCCACAAATGCGGAGCATGAAAGCTGAACACTGCCTCACCTTGTGTGGTTCTAACTTTAGGCACAGAAAGTAGTCCTGACCCTGACGACCTGAGGGTTCTGGTTGGTTCATAATGGACCAGGAGGTCACAACTGTACTTTGCCCCCAAACCATTCAGCTTTATAAACCAGCAGCAGGATTGTAAACTCTATTCTGTGACAGACGGGAAGCCAGTGTAGTTGTATGGTCCACTCTCTTGGTGTTAGTGGGGACTCAGGCCGCAGAATTCTGGACTAACTGGAGCTGTTTGATGGACTTTTTTGGCAGAGCTGTGAAGACAGCGTTACAGTAGTCCAGACTACCGAAGATCAACGCATGGACAAGCTTCTAAGTCCTGCCGAAACATTAATTCTTTAATCCTTGATAACACAGCATATCTTCCCCCTCAGCTTCCCTAGGACTTTCTCCATCAGCCGCTGAAAAGTCGCTGCTCCACATGGTCAGCAATGATCTGACGTCTGAAAGGTGACACCCGATAGGCCTTGCAACGAACAGGAACTTCGTCAGTGGTGAAGATGTTATGCTCCTCCACCGTGGTCTTGCCCAGCTTCCCAGAGCACACCACAGGCCAGGCATGGAGCAGCTCACGGACCTCTGGAGGGTGATCCAGAAAAGGAGAGGAAGTCATCGTCCCCAGCAAAGGGAATGGGATCAAGGCACTGGCAGAAGGAACAGCCACATACAGACCGGCATTGGAAAGAGCCTCCGCCTCACGTCCCACTGTGTCCTCAAGGGGGTGAGACAGGAAGGAATGGAATGTATAGCCGCCTGGTTGCTTCACTCCATAAGTCTGATCCCCCATATTAATGATAGTGGACGTCTTGCTAAGAAAGTCCAAGCCTAAAATGATGGGGAATGCCAGGTGTTCGTCGGCCATGATGAATGTCTCCATAGACCATATTGCCTCATGCCAGGTATACAAAATCTGTGTCTTCCCAACAGCACCATGGGTTTTCCCGTCAGCCAGGGCGAAGCTCTGTTTGTCACTTGGCCTCAGTCGCTCACCTTCACGAGCCAGCTCCAGCCACAGACTCTGCCTCATGAGCGAATAGGTACATCCAGTATCGAACAACGCATGACACTGCCTTCCTCTCACTCCTATGGGGACATGGAGGAGCACCACTGTTGTTTTTTGTCCCGGCTGCACCACTGTTGCCACGTC
>JAFBJR010000686.1:64479-184380 GCA_016785285.1 Brachirus orientalis
GGCCAGTTGTGGACCCTGCCTTTAGCCACCGTCCACCAGCTGTGCGCTGGCCCTTTAAGAGAGTTGGACAATGCGCCCGTCAGCTCTGCATCCATCAAGGGCCGAACCGCAAAGAAAGTTTCACAGCGGTCCAGAAAGTTTAAAACATCTGACACTTCCCTGGATCCACTAAAAGAAGGAAACTCCATCTGAATGGCAGGCTTGGAGTAAACCACGGATGGCCTGGAGGTGACCTGGCTGTATGGAACCCCGCCTGGTGTGGGGAAACTGGGGCTTATAGAGAAAGGCTGGGTAGGTGGCTGAGTAAGCGCTGCAGTGGACGGGGTTTGGAGCTGGGCCTCTGGCTGTCTAGGTGTAGCTTGGCTATGAGCGTACTCTTGGGCCTGGGGAATGGAGAACTGAACATCCCTGGGAGCACCAGGCGCCATGTTAGGAATGGTTGTGGGGAGATGAGCAATGCTGGATGGGCTTATTACATGCCCCTCTGCCACAGGTGGAACAGGTGTTTGAGTGAAAGCACTAGTTGAGGCATGAGCCAATGGAAATCCAGGTGGTGTCTGAGCAAGAGTGGAGCGTCTCTGAGATGACTGAAAAGTAGCCCCTGCATGTGGAAGAGGCCTAGGTAGAGCAACAAGGCTGGCGCGCTTCAGCCGTTCAAATTCTGCTTTCCACTTTTCATCCCGTCTCTGTAAACATTCTACTAACTTTTTTTCGAATTGCTTCAAGGTGGATATCATGCCTTGCTCAAGTGCCTCAATATTCCTGTCTACATAACTCCTTATGCTTGCTTCACGATTTAAGGCACTATTCACTGCATCTCTGAAGTCAGTTTCAAGTGAACTCAATCTATCCCCTACTGCCCCCAAATCAGTTGTGATGGACGTGATTGCAGGCAGTGTGAGGTAAGAGGTGTCTCCCTCATCATTCCCAATGCTTTGATCCTTTTCACTATCGTCTGATAGCCAAAGTGAATTAAGCAGTGATGTTATTTCTCCTACAGGATTGCGTCTGGTGACCCAGGCATCTCCCAGTTGTTCGTGGTAATCTTCAATAGGGGCATGTAGGTGTAGAGGCCCTGGTACCATGCGCCACCATTTCCTCCTCTTCAGGTCCATCATGTACAGCAAGCTCAATGAGTGGCGTAGCCCCCAATTCAGCCATGCTTTTTTTTTTTTTTTTTTTTTTTTTTTTTATTTCTTTTAAATATGTAAGTGGGTAATTAATAGTGCTTGAAAGCAACCTTAAACAATGCAGTATGTTTATAGTGCTTTTGTACAGGTATTCAGACAGATACTATATGCAATTGCAAGCTGCAAACTATAATTTGTAATCTATCTGATGTAAATAACAACTGCCCACAATATTAACAAGGAAATACTCATACACACAACAATATTACACTCCGAAATGTTATTTCAGTCCCCGTACGGGCCACCATCTGTAACAATCCGCCCTTAAAATTATCCTTTAAAAGGCAGTGCTACGAAATAAACGCACAAGGGGTTCTACTGAAAGTGCGCAAAAAAGCGCAGGGATGTAATGTGTGTGTTAAAGTTTCCTAAACCACGGCAATGGATAAATGCCCCGCTACACAGATACATGCAATGATAGGTGGGACAAAATATACATAAAGCTTATAAACCCAGCAAACAAATAAATAAATGGTCAGACGGCGCTGATTAAACCACTGAAGACACACCACACCAGTTAATTTGCTTGATACGTGATGCTTGATGCGCACCACGCTGTATATTATAGCCACACCAAATTTGTGTTATACAAATCCCTTAAACCCCCCTTTATGTCAGTCCACACAATAGAAATGAACAGTCCAAACACAAAAAAAAAGTCCAATATATATACAGATCCAGGAGGAATCCCGCGCTACCGTCTTTTAAAAATCCAGGAAGCAGGCAGGCCACGAGAATAATCCACTGGATGGAACGTCACGCAAAGAAAATTAATCCACAACAAAAAAAGGCAAAAAAAAAGAATAGATCTCACCCAATCTCGCAGGTTAATGTCTTGGGGAGACAGCAGCAAACTCGCGCTCCTGGGCGTTCTCTTGGTCGGAGTCGCGGGTAACCCGACACCGCAAACAGGTCCAATGCGGTTTATATTTTGACAGTTTTTTGTCGGAACTCCCCAGTTATTGTCAGTATAACTCTATTACAGAGAAAACTACAGAAATAAATCAAAGGAGGCCTATATTTCTAAGGCTGCAGTTCAGGACACTGGCGCCACACACATACTCTACACACCCGCACTTGCTGGTTACTCTCTCTCCCCCTCACGCCCCATCACCTGACGCGCCTAAGTAAGCTTGGAGGACACCATACCTACACACCCCGTATACCAACCAGAATATACAGTGGACATTCAACACACTACACATTTAAATACATATGCATATCATAACATAAACATTTATACATAAACGTTTTATGTAATGCATGTATGTGCGACCATGTGTAATGTAATATGATGCAAGGAGACATTTGATTAATGTGACGATGTCACAATGTTCTTTAGCCTCCTGACTACCAGGAAAAAAAAAAATTGTCACATTACATTTTTTTTAAATTCCCCACTCTTTGAAAGGTAATTAGGTAACATTTTTTAGAAAAAAAAAATTTTATTTTTAAGATATCATGTGCCCACTGCAGTGAACATCAGAATGCCATACATGTGAAATAGAACCTTGATAGCAACTAGTTAGTCCCAGAGAAATTATCAAAAAGTCAGCATAAGAATGTCAACATAAGACATTCCCCAGAGACCGACAGTCACTCTTATGCTGAAGCCAGGAGTTAGTGATTGTCAGGTCAAAAAAGTGGAAAAACTGCACGCACTGGCCATTTCTGAGTGTGTCCTGAGGTTCAGTGCCATAGGCAAGCTCAAGAAAAAGTATTATGCACTTACTTTTCGTTTTCCCATAAAATGTGCTTGCACTAAAGGATGCCATTTTCCAGAACAAGGAAGTGAAAGGTACCAAAGCCCCACCCCTTTATATTTGGTATCATTGAAAAGCTCTAGATGTCCTCTGTAGAGACCAAAAGGAGTTAATGCAGTAGTATTCTGTGGGTGGGAGATATTCTGGTTTACAAATGTCCTCCACGGAGGACAAATTTGAACTACTGGTAGTCAGGAGGTTAGGTAAAAGGTAAAAGTAGGCTGACTTCAGGTCTGAGCCCAGAAACACACCCAGATTTCTGGCTTGGCTGTTGGTTTTTAGCATCACAGCTTGAAGCTGAGTGCTGACTTTCAATCTTTCTTCCTTGGATCCAAACATTACTATTTCAGTTTTGTTTTCATTTAATTAAAGAAAATGTTGGCGCATCCACTCTTTAATTTGATCAATACATTTTATCAGTGTCTGAATTGGACTATAGTCTCCTGGTGAGATAGTTATATAGATTTTGTGTGTCATCTCCATAATTATGATAAAATATTTTTGGTTGTATTTAATGTTTTAAGCCAGTGGGAGCGTGTAGATGTTAACCAACAAAGGCCCCAAAATGGAGCCTTGGGGAACTCCACAAGTTATTTTTGTTCAGATGGAGATCCAGGATCCTGCAGAAGTGGAGCAAATCTGTTCTGTAGCTGTATGTCTGGTTGTTGAGCAGAAGGCTTGTTAGTTCGCCCTTTAACAACACTTGTTCATGACTGTGTCTTGCCAGAGGTAGGGATGAGGCGATCCGAGGTCTGGACAGTAGTGCAGGCCAGCCGGTCACATTGCTAATCTCAGCCAGCTGGGCTCTCCCTGTTAGTCGTCCTCCCTTTTGTCTTTGAAAGATTTATTCTTGGGCTTAGTGCCAAGAGCATTCCATGAAGGACAACCACTTGAGGAGATAATCACCACTTGAGATAATCACCAGCGTGGTGATCTTCTGTAGACGTTTTTCATAATTCTCTGTGGAAAATAATAATAATACCTGTGTATTGTGTTTTGTAGTGTCCTGTGATTGTGGTCAAGGCAGGTATGGGTGTGACCCACAGGTTTTGTCATCTTTGTTGGGTGTTGCCTGATGTGTGTTGCATAAAAAAGTTTAAAGGGGGCATTCACTGGAAAATCAAATTTCTGATGTTTTTTTTTGGTGTGTCCCCGTGTCCCTCCCATATTTAAACATCACTAAGGTGTCACAATAAACACTTCAGCCACTTTTGAGAAAAAGGGCTTCTCTGTTTACCTGTGGTCAAGCAAGTGGTTTTGAGTTTAGTCGAATTTAGTTGCGCAACTAGCATATTTGCCGTGCACTGTACCCTCCCCCAACAGCTACTCCCAGTCAACATTCAACCTGAAGAAGAAGAAGCTGAATCACTTCCACCATTACAACTATTGTATCTGTTGAGAGCAACATGTCTCAGAAGAAAAGTTCAGTTTATTGTTGCTCTGTTGCTGGTTGTCAAAAACAACACCAGACGCTTCATAGACTCTCTTCTAATGAGGAAAAAAGAACGGAGTGGATATCTTTGATTTTTGATAGTAATATCCCTGCTAAGTTTCCTGAAATGCTGTTTGTTTGTAGCAGTCACTTTGAAGTGAATAGTTATACAAACTTTGAGCAATACAACGCGGGACTCATCAGCAGGAAGCAGCTCCAACAATCCGTAATGGATTTCCTGAAGGCAATGTAAGTATTTCCAAATGAAGTAATAATGTCTTTGTGGCTTGACTGCTTCTTGTCCTGAATAGCAATAGCTAAAAATGGCTAATTGCAGCCTCATTTGAAAGGCAGCGTGTGTGTTCAGTCTCAGCAGCGGTAGAAAATGAGTGAGTGAGTGTTTGTCTCAGCTCCAGATGATGCTGTTTACAAACAAAACGCTGCTCGACTGAAAATGTGTGTATTTTTGTGTTGGCTTGCGAGTGTTTCGGGTTATCACGTATGCTAACTACTGTTTGTCTCGGCTCGCTGTTTTAAAAACAAACTGCTGCATAAGCTGTGAGAAATCGTGTGCAGAGGGAACAACTTATACTAAATGCTTTATTTGACATTTAAATTAAACCACGCAGGCACTCAAACTGACGCTCCTGCGGTTCGGGGTTTGGGGGCGAAGGACTGCGCAGCAGTTAGTCCGCTCGTAGTCCGCTCGTAGCTGGCCAATCACAAGCGAGTGGGAATGCGCTTGGTAGCTGGCCAATCGCAAGAGACTCAGTGTTCTGGGGGGCGGGCATTAGCTCCGAAACAGAGCGCCTGTTCAAATGCTGTCAGAGATGAGCAATAAAGTGGCTTAATCTGAAGAGACTATGAGGTTTTGGACCATAATTATTATTTAGTTTATCTAAGTAGACATCAGTAATCTGGATTTTTGGTTCAAAAAGACCATTCTATGTCACCTTTAAACTCCAGAAAAAAGACTTCATATATGATATCAATTTCATATATGGTCTTATTGACAGTTGTCATTCTTATATATGGTCTGATTCACACGACATACTCAGCTTTTTTCACCATTACCTAACAACGTTCTCCAAAAAATTACTACGATATTTTACAGTGTCGGGTCCCTGAGAATATAGGGGGCTTACATAATCGGGATGAAGAATTCATGTTAGCAGACTGGGGAATTACTGTAATATATCAGCTTACAAATTAGTTTTGTTACCCTAGAATGACCAGATAACACTGAAACTCTTAGCAGATCGATAAGCAGTATTGATAAGAAATATGCAATAAAAATTGAAATCCTATGTCTGCATGTTATTTTGTGGAGAGCAGAACATTTTGATTCGGTTTTATTTAGGTTTTCATATATTGGTCTTTAAAAGAACTGATTGTTAAAATGGCATGACTGCCTGTGAAAGCTCTGCCTCGTGTGTGTGACAGTGCACTGGCCGTCCTGCAGACAGCTCCAGTTCTAATGGTCATTACAGCTCCATCTCTGTGACTGCAGGCATATTGAAGCTGAGTAAATCGGATGTTCCGGGGGTTGACCTCTGTCGTCCTGACCTTCACCTGCTTCTCTGACCACAAGCTTTAAATCAGCCACTGCAGTCCTTTCACAATTATTGGCTGAAGGTCCTGAAGAAAGGCCAGTACTCACACTCACAAAGAAGGACATGTGAGAAAGGACAGCGCATGCCAGGTCAAGCAGGGCTCTTTGTAGGAGCTGTGGCTAATAAAACAGCATGCATTTAAAGCACAAATACTATCGCTCATTGGGCGGAGCCTGACCATGGCAGAAAAACACACAAAGGATTTAAGAAACATACAGAGCAACACCCCCATAATCAGGATGTGGACTTAGTGACATCTTAACTCAGTTGTGATCAATTATATTGTAGTCAAACACACCGACATCACAAGGCTTTCTATGAGAAAATTTTTGGTGTATTTTTGGGCTTTTGGAAAACTGACATGAAGGACATAGAACCTCCAAATTAAAGCCCTTAACTCAGGGATCAAATTGCAGCAGAAGTGTTCTCTGATCACATGTTTTTGCACATGTGATGATTTAATTGATTTAAATGATTGCTAATATATTAATATATTAAAATAATACATAGAATAAAAACATTGACGCACAAAGACACAAATGTTAGGCCAGATTTCAGCTATGCTAATATTCTCCACCTTACACTACACACAGTTTTTTGCAGTGTATAAGTGTATGGTCATATAAGCTAATTTATCATATTAAGGGGAGTTTCACAGCATAGATTTTTTTTTATCCAGTGCTTGTTCTGGTAAGAGACATAAACTGTTTTGGGGTTTTGTTTATGTGTGATATTTGCAACAGTTGGGAATAAAGTAACAAAACTCTGTGTGACACCTTCTTAACCACGACGCCTCATAATAAAAAATCTACTGTACTCTTCTACTATTACTGAAAGTAGTAGTAGAACAATTTAAAACTTGATATTGTATTGTTAAGGCTAACTTAAGCCTAGTTCATTTTACATGATTTTAATGTGTACAAACATGGCCTACAGAAATGTGCCACAACAAAAAAACACAGAACTCAAACTAATTTCCACAGATTCCATGGTTCTACAATGATAGAGTGGAGAGATGTGGTTCAACTGTTTCAAACATTTCTCTTGTCAGTGATCAGTAGTGCTGTCTTTGTATTTTTACAAAGACTCCACTAGCAACTACTAAATGCAGGTGCCACACAGCTGATCAGCAGATTATACTGCACAGTGCACATAGGTTTACATACACACAGTGACAGCAAATATTCAACTCATTTTGGACATTATCGAATTATTATTTATTTACTATTTATTATTATTGATTTATTATTGAGAGGCTCACTCAATAATAAATCAATAAATTGCTCCCTCCCTGCACCAACCTCCATAAACTCAGCAACACACTGAGAGTTTATCCACTGCTGCCTTCATCAGTAATTTCAAATGTGCTGTAGATTTTATAAGGTGAACCTTTTTTTTGAGTGGTTAAATTTGATTTTCTTTTTGTCCTCAGGCTAATAGCATTGGCAAGGCTGCAGTGGTAGGCACTACTGATGAGTACCTCATACAACCACACTTCATATAACCTGAATCACTTTAATACCGCGACCATTTTAACACTGCTTTTAATTTACTGTTATTCATTATAAAGGCAATTACACAGAAACTAACACCGTTGTATGGTTGAACATAAGCTCCTCTAATCCAAGCTATCATGTGATTGTTTCATAAAAAAGGGAGAACTAAGTTTTTATAAATTTGATTCAAAAGTTTACTACATGAATTGAAGTCAATTATAATCAATACTGACATCAAACATTACTTTTCTAAAGCCAGTTGTACTGTTGGTCTATGCTGCCTGTCAGCAGGGAGACAGACCTGCAGTGTTTTCCTTGGGCTTAAGATAAAGTTAGAAAAGAGCAAGGATCACTGTGTCTGTGTCTCATCTTGAATCTCCTGATGAGGAAGCTGAGACTCACATTGACCCTAACAGCTGAGTTAACTGCAATAATCTGCTGCTCTCATATTGACTTAGTGGTAATTGGTCTCTCGGTTTAAGGGGCTTATATCTTACATGATTTGAACAGATAATTCCAAAGAGGGTGTTTAAACAACCCCTCCCCCTCTGCCATGAATACAGAAGTTCACACTATAGACTGGGATTGTTATCAGATGCACAGAAGCCAGGAATCTATTAATCTGAGCAAATTCTAAGTTCTAATGTCAAGGGGCAAAAAAGGTTTGGCAGATATGAAAATAGGGTGATGATGACACACAAGGATGTTCTCTTAACACAAATCTTCTGATATTGAACTGGTTGTGAAGTGTTGTTTTGTGGATGTCACATGCCAAAACAAAACAACAAAATGATTATTAAAGATAGAGTGAGGAGTAATATGATCAAACTCCTTTGTTACCCATACAAGTGTCCCTTCATGGTTTGGATGTATTCAGTATTGATCTTCAATTTAGAACAGAAAAAAGAAAAAAAAGACCAAATAAGGGCCAAACTTTTAAATCACACTATATGTTTTATTCAATTTTGGTGTTTTTCTTTTATATTTTTTTAGCATTTTTACTACAGGGTCATGTCTTCACACTATGATGAATCTCAGTGTTTTAATGTATCTTTAAACCTGTCCATAAACCATCCCAGCAGGGCTAATAAAATGACTGACCTAAACATACAGCAAATGTAGTTTGGGTGGTGGTAAAAAATACAATCTGGAAAGAAAAATTCTTTCTTGAAGATTTAAAACAAACAAATGTATGCCTGCATTTAAGCTATATGCATGTCTTTCTCTCTCTGTGTATAAGTGTGTTATATGTGATTTTCTTTGCTATTTCTGCAGTCATGAAAAAGAATGAGACTTGATTGATTTGGCTTTAACCCTCAGGTCCTGAGCTGGTCACCAGAGTGCAACTCCCTCACATCCACACTAAACTCAAACAAATCTGAATAGCTCAGCATATGTCTGTCCATCTATCACTCTGCCTGTCCTGCCTGTGACCACACCAATCTCTTGGACATTTGAAGTGTGTTGGTGCTGGGTCCCGTCTCAGCTGGGTGCTGCAGTCAAGTAGAAGTCAATAAAAGTTACAGGGAGTGCACTGGCTTTTTAAATGCTCGCCCTTGAAAAGTTTTAAGGACTTTTACCCGCAAAAATACAATGAGCCAGCCACCCACAACTTTTTCATCCCCTTCCACAACTACTGAGTTTTGGGTAGCCCCATATTATCCAAGTCCATACTGCCACCATGACCCACCACCACCAAGCCTCCATAGCTCATTGATCACTGCTGACATATCAGTAATTTAGCTGGGATAGATAAGGACGAGCGACAAGACCCTGAGGTCTTGACACCAGTGAAAAGCCAAGAACAAACACTGCATGTCACCACACAAGATCTTTTTGGCCATGCTTCCTCTCGGTTCCACTGTTCCTCTGTGGCTGTTGGTCCATCTGTAGAAACTCTTCACTGCTGCTATATTAATGAAACATAACATGATTATTGACACAACAACAAAAACTTTATAAATATGCTCATTACTACATTAATAAAATATTTATATTCATATAGAAAAAAAAAAAAAAAAACATTTGTGTTTTGTCCTGACTCCAGCAATGTATCAGTTTTAAGCAGATTATGATTTAGGTTTTATCTCAGTCATGTTGTGTTCAAAGTCAATGCTAGCTTTATCACAGACATTTAAGATTCATATTCTGTCATGCAACTGAAAATCTATATCTTTATCTATATCTAACTAAATTCTATATATTTGTGTATGTTTTTTCATCTTTAGATCCTATTTCAACATTTTTAACCTAAAATAATCATAATAACTGATTTATATAGTGCCTTTCGCAAAACCCAAGGTCACTTTACAAACAACAAATTCGATTCGGAATGAGAGGTGACAACATGGACTCATGCACATTTTCTTTCACACATCTTTCATTCCCATTCACACGCTGCCGGCACAGGCGTCGGGAGCACTGTGGGGTTAGGTGACTTGCCCAAGGACATATTGGCATGTAGTCAAGCAGAGCAGGGAATCAAACCACCTTCATGTTGAAAGATGACTCCGATAGAGTCTTTTACCTCTTTTAAACAACTTAGCTGTTACAACATTTGTGCTGATGCATTTTATGCTAGATGCATAGTGTTTCAACTGCATGGCAAGTCCTTTATGTCATAGTTACACTGCTAAATGTGATTTTCAAGAAAGTAAAATAAGCCTCATATTTTTGCCTACAAAGAAAACCAATCCAATTTTTCTTTGTAGGCATCAGGATATAACGATCCCATTTAAAGAATAAGAACATTGTCTTAATTCATTATCACAGCTTACTTTGAGCTTTAATTACCAGTAACAAAATAAAATAAAAATAAAATGTTTTTTTTAAAATACAGAATGTAAAATGCCTGTGTACTATCATGGACTGGTGTGTGCAGATATGATTCTTAAAGCAAACTTAATCAAGACCAAAGACGTGACAGAATTTTGGTCTGTCATTATTAGTTTAAAATGATACTCTATGTTTTTTTTTATAGTAATTTAATTGGTTCTTGAATGTAAATCATAACACAAGCATGGATTAGGTGCTTCAACAAATCTATTCAGTGATTATTATCAGTGCCTCATGTCAGATATGTGAATATTCAATGTTTCTTTAGTTTTGTTTTAAGTTTCAACGCATTTTAAGTATCATTTTCAAATATTTTTTCCATTGTGTTTCTAAAAACGTCCATCTTAGTTATCAGTGATTAAAATAGTGATGACAGAAAGTCATAATTTTGGTAATGTATAATTTTTTGGTTCAGTGTTTTAAAACAATTTACGTCATTAAATTATTTAAATATATATATATATATTTGTTACAACTTTTTTTTTTAACTGTTTCACATCATGAAGATTTGGATCAAATCCTGAAATCTGTCTGTCGTTATGTTTCACATTTTATAGGCTGACTGAATATTTAAAGAATTAAACAGACGAATCACTAATGAAGATACCCATGAATTGCAGTTGACCAAAACATGTTATTGCTTCAGTATGACTGCATTTTCCCATCAGTTTTAAAGTTCAGAAGGTCTAGAAAGGCAAAAATAAACCCAGGTTTGAACAGAAAGTGAGAGAACACGTTGTTAGCGGGACATACAAGCGTGATAAATTTCTGTTCGTCTTTTGTCGGTGAATACGTCTGGGCCCATATGCTGGACAACAAAGCTATGTGAAAGTAGCACTTAAAAAGCCAGGCCGGCCACATTAAAGCCTGTAACAATCTCTGTTCATGGTAAGTTATCACTCTCAATTAATCACCTCCCACAATGGGATTTCTGATGTGTTCAAGCCCCCTGAAAGCTGCAGGTCAGGCTGAGGGCAGACTGACTCTCAGTTGGCCATTCTCCTTCCCCTCACTCCCCTTTCACTTTATCACACCTCTCACCCACTACCAACTGAAGCACATTTATTTTTCTTCTCTTCCTCTATCTTTCTAAAAAAATGACAGAGGCAAGCATCCCACAGTACAAAGCAAACAGAGATAGTAGGGGTAAGCATGTGGAGCCTTTTGTGAAGCAAGGGCCTCTGCAGTCTGACTGACTGACTGACTGACTGACTGACTGACTGACTGGCCAAGAGCCTTTCTGCCTGATTGAAACCCCTCCCTGGTCATTCCACTGTGTTCCAGAGGCTGTGTTAGCCTATGAATGGTAGTGTATTGTTTGTGCTCTCCCCATTCCTGAACTGCTGAATGGGTTTAACCACTGGTTTAGATCCAGTTACACGGTTTTGGTTAAAAGTGGCTCCCTCCCACTGCTTTGGACTCCATGGTTCTCTTGGCTGACCTGCTTAGAAGCTGCAGTGGAAGTGTCATGTCGCCCCTCCCATGGGCTGGACCTGACATCCACTTTGATAGGTAACAAAAAAATGACTTGGGATGGGATTAAATCAATGGCTCTTTTCTGAACCACAATGCATTGACAATTTATGGTGGAACAGTGTTGTGACGGCAGACTTTGAAGAGGAGGATGTGGTCATTCGCTTGCTTACCATATATGGGATGTGGAGTGATGGGCAATGGTGGAAAGTTTTGCAAAATTTCTCAAGGTTTTGTACGACAAAGACTAAGCAAATGTGTTTTAAGGGATTTTTCTGTATTAACCCATTTATTTTAAGAGACAAAATTACATGATATTTTACACTGCAAATTGTATGTACAGTATATGTTCAGTTATAGTTTTTTTTACACTTAACATTTCATCTAGTGTTGCTATACTGTTGAATAATATGTAAAATATTACCACTGTAAGGCCATTAAAAGGGTCATTTATTATTCTTATTTCAATACTAGCTTTATTTTGTGCCTAATGTATATTTCTGCAATTTTATTTTGTGCATTGTCACATTTGAAAAAAAGGAAGAAAAAAAAAACAAAACATAAGAGCCTCTACCCTGTGATGGACCATGCCTGTAGTGAAAGCTGTACTGTTGTTAAAGGATTCTTTATTTTTCCTTCCAAGGTGCTAGTCCACACACTAATCACTTCAGCTCTAGAATGGCAGCAAAAAAAAATCTTACTCTAACTGTCCATGACAATAAACTAACTTATTCAGTCATGTTCAAAATCATTCATCTACCCACCCACCCTGTCCGGTCCGGTTAAGCAAACGAATAAGAATAAAAACAATAATAAATTCATAGATAAATAACAGGACGAGTATAAACAGACTCTCCCTGTGCAAAGCAAACCTCTTCAACACCACCTGACATGTAGACAACCATACTACATGCCAAAAGTACTGGACAGGACAGGTTAAAAAAAAAAACAAAAAAAACAAAAAAACAAAAACAAAATCATTCATCTTATTCATCCACTCATCCTATAGGTTTTAGCACTACATTGTAGCCTAATAATGTTATAATAATGTAATGTTTAGGCCACGTTATAACATACATTTAACACTGTAATTCATTGATGTTATTTATTTAATTAGTGTTTATTGTTTTTAATTGTATCACTGTTTTATTATCCGCTGCAAAACCACCTGAGGCAGCTAGAGGGAGCTGGTCGTCAGATGGCACACAGAGCGGTGTGTTATCCAAAGTCATGGCCAGATCATACATATTTGGTCATGCCACGACTGTCCTGCTCTGCCCTCGTAGTCAAGCCCCTCAGATTCCATCTACGTGGCTGACTCGACCGTTTCTGACAGAAGGGGGTCCTCGCGAACAGCTGTGTTCCCAGTACCTTCTTTGGGAAAAAATGTCTCTCCGTCATTTTCTGGAGCTGGTGACAGTGCACACAAGACACGGGGTTAGCAAGTGCTGTGTTAGCATGCAACATGCAAAACACCGGACAGGCACTCGTGTCAGGATGGTACTGAGCTATAGGGTTATTAGACTCAAGTTATAATTTCAACAAGCGCATCATTAGCGTGATGCTAAATGGTCTGAATGGGACTGTTGTTAGCAAAGCTAAACAAACACCCATTAGCTGTGCTAAATGGTAAAAGATGCAGCCAGTTAGCAAGCTAAACAAGCACAGCGTAGAAACAAGACTTGATAGCAACATCCTGGGCAGGAAGCAAGCTCACCTCCTGTGGACAGCTAAGTCGCTAGCAAGGGTTTTGCAGGTTATGAGAGATGAAGAGCATGAGATGAGATGAGACTGTGCAGGATAAATTATAGACCCGCCTTCCCCTGCCTGCAGCAGTCTCATTGGCCCTGACAGGCGTGTTGAAACAGTTTCCTCAGGTTGGTCTCACGAGGACGCAGTCCTCATACTGATGTGTTCTGCCCAGTGTACTGACTGAAAGGCAACATAGAATTCCAATATGTTACTTTAAAGAGCCTTGGACTCTTAGTTACAGACACAGCAAGGAGGATGAAAACAGAGAGAAAAAACTCCCTTTTAACAGGAAGAAATCTGTGACAGAACCAGACTCAAAGATGTGCGGTCATCTGCCTCGACCGGTTGGGGTGAGAGGAAAATGGGGGACAGAGGAGAGGTGGGGGACAGAAAGGGGGGAGAGAAAGAAAAAGAGGGAGGTGAGGGAGAGACAGAAGAGAGAGACCAGGAGCAAATATACAACAGTTGTATCAAAAAAGGACTCAAAATAATAATAATAAAAAAAATATTTAACCAGATTAAGGACTTGGGAAGCTAAAATTACACACACACACACACGTGCGTGCACGCACACCCTTTCTAGTGTGGTGCAGAACATTTCTAATGCAGACTCACATGAAACTGTTTTTTCTTCAGAAACATTTATGGCACTGACTAAATAGAAAATACCATAAAGAAATATTAACTAAAATGTTTCCTTCAAGTGTTCTCTCTCTCTCTCTCTTACTCTCGCTCTCTCATATACACAGTTTTACCTCTGTTCATTTCCCATCAGTCCCCTGGTGTGTTGGAATAGGACAAGCCTATAATCAATTAGGTGCTCTCTCTTCATGCAGATGTCAATTAGCCTGAGTGGTAATTGGGGATATGACTGCTTTATTATCTGAACTAGCTGCCCTCCATGCCTTACTACACTACTTACAACAAGTAACCTAATAACAGCATTTCACGTTGACATTTATTAGACTAATGTCTTCTGGGAGCACAGCATGATGAAATCACAGTAAATGACTCACTCGTGATTTTTGACATGTGAATTGTAGTGAGGAGAAGCTCCTTACCTTTTCAACAGTCATATTTCTGTCAACTGCTTTCATGTTTTCCAAAAGTGTAGCAACAAAAAAAGGCAACTGCACTTAGTTGCCTTTTTTTGTTGCTACACTTTTGGATACCATGACCTGGATGACTGAGAATCTTCACAGACATGCTTTTCATGTTTCTGCAGCTCCTATTGCCTATTGTTTTATTAAAATTAACAATGCACTGATGCCATTTTTTTTTCTCTGACTGAGTACAAGTACAATTTGATTACTTCATAGTACATTATGGCACAAAAAAGGGGGTTTGACATCCAAAGATAAATATAATAATATATATATATATATATAAATATATCCAGGTATTTACATCTTTAAGAAAGAACTAACTAAGACTATTTAGAAATAACTAGGAAGATAGCTGTGTTTGTAATGGAACATCACATTTTTAGGTGTACAAATGTACAGGAAAAGATACTTTTAAAAAAATAGAATTATACTTGATATTTAGTGTTGTCGTGCTGTTCTTTATCAAATCACTTGGGCTGAAGAGTTACTTTTGTCCTCGTCCTCTTGACAGTCTAACAGAGCACAGGTACTTAAAGTACTCTACTCTAATTAAAGTATTCCCAAAGTGCTGACATTGCAACACATCCACTTATTGCTGCCCACCTGCTCAAGTCACTTGAAGACACGTAAGGTAGCACTGGGTGTCAGAGTTGTTTTATGAATACAAATGCAAGTACAAGGGCCACATCACACCCAATACTGGTATCGATGCATCCTCTTGGAAACGCATATTTCATTAATAAATCCAGTAATTTGAATATTGAATTGTATTAAAAACCTCTATCAGTGTGTTCTTTTGGCCTGCCTGTTTAAGTAACCAACATACTGTGCAGCACGTTTGTGCAGTGACTACACATTCACAAAGTAAATCTGATACACTGTGAGATGTGAAGTGGACATGACGAGGGTGTTTAGCAGGTGAGGCCATAATGATCAGGGAGGGTACAATAAACACATACATCTGAGTTGCATAATTGGAAATGTTAGCTCCAGCTGTTTTAAGAAATAGTACTGCTAGAAAACCTGTTGATTGTTGAGTTTCGTCCTCAGGACATTACAAATACTACTGTATACTAAGGGGCTGCGTGGAGAAGCCTTCTCCATCTCTGGACCTTGTGTGTTGTGTACTGACATGTGTTTTCAGTATGTATTGTACATTATTATGTAAGGTTATTAGGGAATTATTGACAAATAATGCAAATCAAATTCAGTCTACTGTACCACTAAAGATGTTTTACTGTGAATTAGACTTTAAATCTAATCAAGTGCAATACAAAATCATTTATGTGGTATTTTGTATTAATGTTTCAGGTTTTATGTACAATAACCAGTTTAAAAAGACATTTTGCATATTTTTTCTTTGTGTTTGCTTAATTTAGTCGGTGTAAAAAAACAGCTTGAAGAGATGACATTTTCTCATAAATCATAACATAATGTAATTACATCATGTAACTATAAACTTCATTGCTGATGGAGGAGTAATGCAGGGGTGGATAATGCACCTCAGCTGCCAAATACTGGCACTTGTAGACTCTCATGACATATGCATTGTTGTAAGGTGGTTATTAACAAAGTCACAGCACCATTCATTTTCAACTAAATGTGCTCTGCAAATAATTCTATTTAATAATCTTTAACAGAATATTTTTTTAGGTCACTTTCATATTCATTGAAATAAGCAGGAAATAATCCTACTAGGATTGTTGGTGAAACACATTATAAAAAATGTAAAGCACAACATATAGTTACTAACATGACTTTAATAGAGTAAAATATGCATTGTCATAATATTTTTAAAATACTTTGATTAAACTTGATTAAATCTGATTCAGGAAAGGCTCAGTTAACATTGTTGCCTTAAAGAGTGGCAAAAATAAAAAAAAAGTAGTAATAATAATAATAATAATAACAACAGTGACTATATAGTAGAGTTTTACTGAATGTTATTTGTCCCACAGGCTGCTCTCGCACATCAGTGGGTCTCCATGGAAACTGACTTCAGATATATTTTACAGCCTGTTGAAGCAGCTCAGGAGGGTTTCCTACTTCACGTCTGCCTCTCCTTTCACAGTTATACTCTATTGGTCCTCAAGAACAACACATATAGTGTCGACACCGAGGCTCGCTGTAAAAGTAATTGGTTTCATTGGAAAGTGGATAAATAGCAGTGACTGGTTGTGCGGGGCTTCCTGCCGAGTTGACCGCTCCTGGGTTAATCACAGTCCCTCTGATGTTGGAAGCTTTCCCAGTCTACACTGGCCACCAGCCACTGGAAGCTCTGACTCACTGCTCAACACACAGGGTTTCAGCTGCAGGGAGAGGTAGACAGAGCATTATATCTAGATATTATTCTCATTATCACAAACTGCCATCATTAAATGTGTTCTGTACTACAGTGTGGACTAGTTTACTTCAGTATAGGAGTTTTTTTTTAGCAGAATTTTTGGATTAATCCATATATTAAAAATATTTTATCAGCAATGATGGAAAATCTTTTGTTAAAAGATTTAATCTGAATCTGAACATCTAAAGTATCTGTAAACTGTGTTATTTGTCAATTCCTCTGTAACCCAGGACCATTTTGTAGAATAAAGATTTAATCTCAGTAAGACGTTTCAGTTACTCTACATAAAGGTTATAAAAATAGTAATATACACCTGTGTTGATTGGCTCAGGTGAGTGTGTGTCCTGTGGAGTATGTGTGTTTGTGCCTGTGTTCTTGTATGCATCTCTTTGTGAGGACCAACAATACGTACACTATACAGAACGATTGAGAGTGAGTTCATTGTGGGAAAGTGAGGATATTTTTTCTTGTCCTCACAACTTTTAAGGGGCTTTTTGAAGATTAAGACCTGTTTTTTGGGTCAGAGTTAAAATTAGGTTTAGGTTATGTTTGAGTTTAGGGTGAGGGGCTAAGGTAAGTGTGTGCGTGCGTGCGTGCGTGCGAGTGTGTGTCTACGAATGCCTCCACTTCCCCTAACGTTGCCTCTAATGAAACCTGCTTGAAGACGTCAGATATTAATCAAAGTTAAGACTTTTAATTCACTTCAATTCAATGTAATCTTATTCGTATAGCTCCAAATCACAGCATACATTATCTCAAGTACATAGTAAGACAGAAACCTTTACAATATAATAGAGGGAGGAGAAACCCAACAAGCACTAGTCATCAGTGGAGACAAAAAACTCCCCTTTATCAGAAAGAACACTGTTATTATGGGAAAACTTCTTAATTATTATGTTACTGCAATGACAGTTTTTTAGAACATAGTTTTATCACTTTCCTCATCAGAAAATGTCAAGGGGGAACTTTTATTTGGCGAGAAAGATGATGTGTATCAGCTGAAACCGTTTATCCTGAATGAATTTTCAGACAATTCCAGAGTGTTACCCTGTTCTTAAACTCTTACACTCTAAATACCAATAACACTATTTTTGCAACCGTGCGCTGCCGCACCAACAGCATAAACCCAGTATTTTCCTGCTTTTGTTTTTGATTGATTTGACATCCGTATAATGCTGACTTTCTCCATCCCGTCGCCTGACTGAAACGGCCTTTTTATGCCACTTGACTCCCTCTCTCACACACAGCTGCATTTGTCTTGCAAATCCATCCCCGCTGCGCCGCCTTCAGACGAGGAAAAGAGAGCAGTCGGACATCAGTGAAGTTCAAGCCAGTGAACAAGCGGAGAGGCTGTTCCATAGCAGCCGCTTTTGTCGATATGAAAACGGAGAGCTGGTGAAAAATGATGCATGCTTTACACCTCGGAATCCTGGCAACTAACAGAGTAGGGGAGGGCAAAGCGGGCGAGGGCAGAGGAAAAAACGCCTTCCCATCCATGGAGGCTAAAGTCAGTATGAACAAAGAGGCCCGGGCTGAACGGCACAGTGTCCTTTAGCGCGCGACGGGGTTCGGGAGCGCAGAATGTAGGAGATGGATGGTGACGCAGACGCACAAACGGCCGGGTCTTCAATTAGCATATTCGTAATTTATCACTTTGTAGAGTAATCAGTGATTTATTTCAATATTAAATAAGAACATCTATCATTTGTCAAGGAAGTATTTTTTTCTGCAGAACATAATGAGCGAATGAGTGATTACTCGCAGCATTTAATTTAAATACCACATAAATAATGCCGTAAAAGGTTGAAATGTTTATTAATTTGTTTGCTGCCTTTGCTCGGCCCTGCGACCCAACCACCCCAACATCAGCTCAGTCTGCTTCATTTCCATATATTTTCAAAGCAGCTTCCTCGTGAATGGACTGTAATATTTCATGATGGGGCACGCAAAAGCTGTGCACAATGCTTCTCATATCCAGTCTGCTTTCAGCTGCAACAAAGATCATAGCAAGACGTCTTTGTGGCTAATTCAGTCAAAGGCTCATCTCCAGTCCTCCGGCGCGGAGGTCAGGCCGCCGTGTTCCGTCCACCAGGGGGGTTTTCAGAGGCCAAAGGCAGCCAGCTGGCTCTGTCACACACACACACACACACACACACACACACACAAGGTCAGACTGATTTAAGGTGAAGTAACATTAAGTTAGTGTGAATTTCATTGAAGAAATCGTCCAAAATACGGATTGAAGAGTTAAATATTAAATATAGCCAGACCAAAGACATCATATCCAATGCAATGCAACTTTATTTATAAAGCACTTTAAAAACAACAGCAGCTGAAACAAAGTGCTGAAACAGTGTTGGAAAAATACTGCCTAAAAGAACTAAAAACAAACAACAAGATAGACAAAACAATAAAATAATGTAGAGAGTATACACATATATATAGATATACATATGCATGTATATATACATACACACTGCAGTATATATACACATATACATACATAAACACTCTCTCTCACACGCGCACACACATATGTAAATAACACAAATAAACATTTAACGTAATAAAAACCGGTAAAATCAGTGTCTAATACTGGGTTGAAAGCCAAAGAGTGAAATGGGTTTTAAGATGCTTTTTAAAAACAGACAGAAAAGGGGCATGTCTAATAATATCCACAATCTTCTGACAGTGTATCTATTATAAGAATAGAATAGTGTGTTTTAAAATGCTGCATATGTAAGACAACATCCCGCATAACCGTTTTATTTCAGTGTGGTCTGTTCAGACACGGAATTTACACCGTTATGTTTTGTTCCCAAAAGTTAAAGTCAAAAGAGTCACTTATATCAGTCCACACTAATGGAATGTTGGTTAAGGTCACAGAGAATATTGTGAAACCTCTAATCCTCCTCCTGTCTCGACATCCTCACTTGCCAATTGGACTAATCAGATCCAGGCGCAACAGGCGCACTATTGGACAACACGTAGGCAATACTAGAACACGTTCAGCTTTTACGCATGAACCCACTGCACAAGAAGTCAGCGAAATGTGGGGAATGTTGTTGTCATTTAAAGATTTTTTTTTAAATTAAATATGATTTAAAACGTACTAGTATTTGTCTTTTACTACAATCCACGTGATATGTGTATAGAAATGACACAGCTGAACAACCACAACTTACCACCAGGAAAGTACAAAAGTGAAATTTCTTCCTAATAAAGCTGATGTTTATTTTATCAGCATCGGTCATACAACAGAGAGGACGAGAGAGAGAGAGAGAGAGAGAGAGAGAGAGCGTTCCTCTGGCACGGTCTCGTGCGCTGTCATGGAAACGCGTGCGCACAAACAATTTTCAAATCCAAGGTGACACTTCTGTCACCAAAAATATAAAGTTATTTCAGTAAACTGCACCACCCTGCTTACTTAAAAGAATCAAACCAACCTTTTGTTGTTGTTTTTTTCACTAATCCTTCTGTTTTTATTGCCTAGGTGAGCTCAATGGGAAGAGCTGGTCGTGCGCCCCGGGGCCACTTACAGCCTGCGTACAAAGTTGGCGTTTTTGAGAAGTTAAATATATAAAGAACACGAGTTACTATCTCAAGAGCTTGACGGGGACAAAAGACCAGCGCCTTAGCACCATATGCTTAATGGCAACAGCCGTCCAGCCTTTATCAAAGATAAAAAGTGGTCCTTTAAAAAGTTGGAAAGGCTCTTTTATTTGAGTTAGATGGAGCACTTGCGCACAAAACCAGAAGCGCGCGTTGCCATTGACTCGCCCCTTTTCTCTTTCTTTCAGGAGTCTGGAGCCACCACCGTCATCCCCCGTTTCACTCTAACATAAGCTTTTCATCACCCGGCTTTGTCCTCCGTGAAAGTAATGCTGCGAATCAAAGAGATGACAATATTTTCCATCAGCTTGGAGACCCTGGACAAGAGCCCTCGAGCTTTGGCAAAAATCAGGGCCTGTTATTCATCCTGTCACTCCGCACCTGTGGTCCCGCATTCAAAGTATACAAACCTGTCCCTATTAACATTAATTATTCACAAACAACACAAAGGCTGAAATAGAGCAGGTTGAAGTCTGTTTATGGCTTTTAAATGTTCTTTTCCTCTGAAGATGTGCCCGAAGCTTTTTACTCTCTCCTGCTTGCACGGAGTGGCCGTCTCTCTTTCAGCCTTGAGTAGCCCTACAGTTTGGATGTTACAATCGTAGCATCTGCTTAATGTTGCGGATGAAAATATGACACAAAACGTAGCTAACAGAGGATTTGTTAAATCCCTGTAATGGGTGATCAACGCAGGAGACAATGGTGCAGGATGGTGAGAGCCGTATGGTTCCGGGGACACCCTGATAGTTTGCTCTCTTGGGCAGAGAGCGCCAGGTGATGGCTAGGAAATCGTTGTTCCAAGGAGGAGAAAACACCAAATCCACATCCTTTCTCTCCTTGAAAAAGTAGCAGACATAAATTTAATTGGCTTATCAAGGCGCGGCGAAAAGACCTCGCTGTTAATTGGCTGGGAGCGCACAAAAAACGCGGTTTAGCCTGACTGGCCCGCGCTGCTCTTTCAGCCTGGCGTCACATCATTGAAAATGTGTTTTATTATTGCAAAATGTCATGCTTTACAGTTGCCATATTGTGCCCCGGACAAAGGCTGATGGAACATTAAAGACGTAGAAAACGGTGCCAACCCGTCTCGAAGACACTGCAAGGGCCTCCCTCTTTGCTTGCTTTTAGGCAGCTGCTGTGCAGAGACTCGGCGCGAGCACATGAAAAGAGACAACGTTAGAGGTCCAGGTGCATCCACATGAACACGGCGGAGAGCGATCTGTTCCAGCAGGACAGTGAAACGCTCATAAAGATGCAATTCTTTATGAAGGTCACATCTGATGCAGAGGAGCGCACGGGAAGGATGAATGATCCTCCACCTCCTCCTCTGTCAGAGTGAGCACATGCAGCAGACACCTGTTGGTGTCGGCCCAGTGACCAGTGGAGCTGACGGTGTGGTCAGTCTCAGGAGAGAGCACTCTGGAGTCGAGTGATTTAATGACGTCAATAACTGCGTCAGTTTCCGCCGATTTGTGGCAGCTTGTTAGGTGCATTAGAGGATAAATTTACTTTGGTCTCATCAGATCATCAGTCAGTCGTGATCCTGATCTAAAATTTTGTGTTGATTCATTTTTAATAACTTTTCTTGCGTAAAAGTAATGCGTAAAAGTGCCATTCGTCTAATCCCCTCTATACCGAGACATCACCTGAACTAAGCAGGGAGATAGAGAGATACAGTAGATAGACAGAGAGAGAGAGAGAGAGAGAGATCACCACAATGCACTGCTGTTTACAGTTTTATGACCGTTTAAAAAGAGTAAACGTAACTCAATTATACATCTAATCCCTGGTATTCAACGCGCTATTAACTCTACATGTCCGCAAAGCTGATGTGGAAATAACTGGGAAATATATATTGTGTAAAAATCTCTTAAAACTCCAAATAAAAAAATGAACGTTTCCCGTTACAAAGGCGAAGTGTAT
The DNA here is from genome assembly GCA_016785285.1 of Brachirus orientalis. NCBI lineage: Eukaryota > Metazoa > Chordata > Actinopteri > Pleuronectiformes > Soleidae > Brachirus > Brachirus orientalis. The sequence continues at coordinate 87,019 of JAFBJR010000686.1, forward strand.
TTGTTTGATAACATTCTGATCATAAATTAACAAATGTAATATTATTATGGGCTGCATGAGCTTGGAGCTCTTTCACATTTAGATGCAGGAATCTGCATCTGAACACAGGGCCGTTTATTTCTGTCACATTATTTATAAGCACAGACTTAGGGTCAAAAAGGTTTTTGCTAGTTTTTTAAGTATAGGAATTGTCAGTCAGGGTTACGTTTAGCCTGCTGTGTACATTTAATGAATGTACTGGAGTGCTGGAGGAAATAAAACATGTCACACAGTTAAATGCTTGTGTTCTTTTAAGCCTTGCCAAACCCGGAGCCGGAGTGACAAGATAGCCGGGAATATTTCAGCGTGTCCTTTCCGCTTGGCTGCGACCGCACCAAAGGATGTGGAGAGTTGCTCTGCGCTGGGCCCGCGACACAAAAGCGTGAAGGTGCGAGGAAACAACAATGTTACCACTGTCTTAACATAATTAGAGAGAGAGCGACTCTGCTGCCAAAGATGAAGCTGCGGCCATTGAGTCCCGAACATTAGACTTTCTAATGGCTGTAATAGGATTACATGCTCCGGAGAGAGAGAGAGAGAGAGAGAGAGAGAGAGAGAGAGAGAGAGAGAGTATGTGACAGACCACCATCTTTAAAGTCGGTCAAGCGTTGCATACTGAGAAGCATAAAATGTAGTTATATGCAATTTAGACAGAAAGATTCTACAACAACAATAATAAGGCAAGCCGTGGCCAAGAGTCCTGGGACAGGTCAAGGGCTGGGGTGCCCCTAAGCAAGGCACCAAATCCCCATAGCTCCTGCTCTATCATGCTATTGGTGTGAGATGAGGATGTAGAGGGTCACATTCAGTAATAATAATAATAATAATAATAACAATAATAATAACAGCTGACTCACCGGTGCTCTGCGGCTCTTTAGGGTCCAAACTGTCATTCTTGAGCTGTTATTCTTATCGGTCTTGTGTTTGCAGCTCTGGAGCTCATGTGCATGGCTGATATTAGCAGCAGTGAGCTGCAGCACTGAGCTGCTGCATATATGTGGGGGGGCGGCCACAGACAGAGGAGGCCGTGCACAGGGACACATGTTGGAAAGATGCCGCTACCACGGGAAAATCTGTCCCTGCAGCACCTGGCAGCAGCATTCAGTAGCTCCCCACCACACTGCTGCCTGTATGTGTGCTCCAAACACCTCCGGCTCTTGTGGGTATACAGTTTCTGCTGATTAACGTCTCATTTGCACATTTATGTCACGGTGTCGAGCAATTAGTTTGAGACAAATGTCAGGTTTTCCTTCCACTTCTGCTGGTTTTACGCAAAACTTCCATCGCAGGGTTCATTGCATCATGTGATGATGTAGAAAATGATGTGCCTCAGCAAGATTCTTTCATGCTGTTCGTATGTATTTTTTTCATCCTGGTCGCTGAAGTTATTACTACTTTTTTCTTTTTTAATATATGTATATTTTCATGTGTTTCCTGCAAAACCTGTTGCATTTGTACTTTCTGTGCAGGAAAAGTATAGAATTTAAAGCTTTCGTGTCGTTTCAACATTTGTAAATGGACGTACTGTAGTTCTTTAGTATTTGAGGATTTTGAATAAGAACAAAAAATCCCCATGAGGAAAGAGGTGAATATGAACTACAATACGTTAAGTTACAGTATTAATAGTATTTTATTTAAATAGTATTATAATTTTAGCAAATACTGCGTTTTAGGAGTGTTTCTGCACAACCAACTAACATAAAAAACCTTGTTGTCTTGAATAAAATCCAATATCAGGTATATCCCTTTTATTAATAATAGTAATAGCAATAGTAATAATAATATTACTATTATTATTAATAAATAATTAGAATAATAAAAACAATAATAATTAAAAAATGGCAGATTTTCTTATCAGCTGGTACTTTTATTTGCAGAGAGTACATAAATATAAATCACTGTACAACAATATAAACTATTTCATTCATTGCAATTAAATTAAAACATATATTATCAACTGTGAACAAAAGAGACAAATAAATAAATGATTGCCAGATGCCTGAATTACAAAACAATTAAATTATCAACATGATAAAACAATATGTACAACACCGAACACTGTACAGTGACTTCAAGTTTGCAGGTGCGCCTTTAAAAACGTGAACATGGTCCACTTCATACTGTGCGTTTTATATAAGCAGTCAAAGGAAGTTTGTGTTTATGACGCAAGGCCGAGGGGAGGCTCGTTTTCGATATCCGTGAGGCCCGCTTTGTGGTGCTGTTTTCGGGGGTCTTCTGGTGTCCAGACTTTGGCGGTACGGATGATGTTGTGCTCCCGGAGCTGCTTTTCATCCGACCAGGATAAAGAGTGACCGGCCAGCGGAGGCAGGCCGTAGTCTGGGTCACTGGGGGAGGGAGACCCTGAGGAGACGGAGAATGATATCGTTATTACAATTACTGGGGTTTCCATTCCTAATTATTTTGAAGCATGCATATACGAGTAAAATCCTCGACAGAGTTAATCACATCCATGGTGAGTGATTAAGAACTTGTAAATAAACTTACTTGTTCCTCTGTGGCAGATGATAACCTTCTTGGGCTGCACGTGCATCTCGTTGCTGGAGTTTCTGATTGGCAGGTCGGACTGCACGAGCTCGGCGAGGAAACTGATGTAGCCGATGGCGAGCCGCAGAGTGTCCACCTTGGACAGTCGCTTCTCGTAGGGCAGCGTGGGAATGTGGGAGCGCAGACCCTCGAAGGCGTCATTGATGGACTGCATCCTCCGCCGCTCCCTGACGTTGGCCGCCTGCCTCAGCTGTTGCATCTCCCTCTCAGAGCGCATGCGCCTCCGCCGCTTCAGCAAGGACCCGCCGTGGTGGTGGCCCGTCTGCGGGGACATGTCTGGGGTGCTGTCCGCGCAGCTGTACGAGAAGGTGGAGGAGGAGGAGGAGGAGAAGGACAAGTTTCCGATGTCGTAGTCTCCATCGTGGGGCGCTGCTCTGTCGCTGCTGTAATAATCTTGGAAATGGCTGGTGAGGAAGTCCGTGTCCTCGTCCAAGAAGTCATCAGCGTCCAAGTGCCCGTCCCTGGAGGACTGGTCAGTGAAAAACTCGTCATCGTCGAAATAAGGCGGGGAGGAGAAAGAGTCGAGGCCTGAGAAGGGGTCCAGCACACAGTCCATGTCTCTCCTTCTTTATCTGCGCTCTGCTCAACACTTGCTTTGAGTTGGAAACGACACGCGATGAGTCTTTATAGCGACATCCATAGTCGCGTGCCGTTTGCTGGGAGGCCAACCAATCACAGCTCTGTCCGCGAGGCGCACGCTGAGAAATCCCCGCGCAGGACACGCCCCCTGCCCTCCTCTTCACTCCTGCAACACGCACACACACACACACACACAGATGAGTAAAGTGATCATATATAGTAATGTAAATGTTACTCTTTTAAATTATAATCCTTTTTTAACGAATAGATGCGAATGTGTTCTGGTGTCATGTCATGTAACTGCACAGATTTGTCACGATGTTTTTAAATAATAAATAAATAAACCACTCCTGAAGGTGATCATTGACACAATGTGTCTCTTATAGAATATACCAGCCAATGTTTCATTAATGCAGTTGTATAAAATGATAATTGCAATGTGCAATTAAGGCTGCTGCTGTTTGAGACTGTATTAACACTTTCTCTGAGGATAAAACATTATCGCCGTAAAATAGCAACAGGTGCGTGCGTGCGTGCGTTCTCTCGCCAAAACCATGGATTTATGAACTGTACCGGAATTGTCATATCATGTCATCATATCATGATATTCGTCTCTCTGTTTTCTCTGCATGAAGCTGTTTCAACTATTAGCTTTACAAACATGTGCTTACAGTTAGTCTTTTCTCACGCAACAGCAGATGTTTGATGTTGTTTCTTTGGTTTTCAGTAAGGCTGCTACTAACGATTATTTAATTATTACTATTTCATTATTTTATTAATCTGTGATTATTTTCTCGATTAATCATTTGTTCTATCATGATTCTATCAATCATGTCTGAAATGTTTCCCAAACCTCAAAATGATGATGCTCTCAAACATCTTGTTTTTACATGAATTAAAACTACTCAGTTTAATGGTTTATAATATAGTATAATATAAAGAAAGAGAAAATATTCACATTTAAGAAGCTGAAATCAGGGAGGTAGTTGTAATGACTAAAACCACACAAACAAATCAATCATTATCAAAATTATAATTCTAATATATGTCGCAGCCCTGTTTTGTCTCGTCCTTCTCTGGACAGGAGAGCTTTGTGACCTCAGTTTCAGGTGGTGCAGTCATGCAGAATGTGTGTGTGTGTGTGTGTGTGTGTGTCGTCTCTGTTTCATAAACATGACACACATACGAGCGACAGCGATATGTGCTGTGATGTAAGGTAAAGTGATGGTCATTTATTCCGCAGTAAGTGGCCAGCGCTGCGCCATAAATACGTGCACCAGTAGAGTGGTCGATGCGCCACTTGTGCCAGCCAGTGCGGTTTTGAGTGGAGAGCTGGTTGACAAATAAAAGCACAGTGGTGGGCCTCGGGGCGCGCGCCTCTCTGACACCTCACGCGACAAATTAACGCTCCTGGGTTATATACGGAGAGAAGGCTGCCCACCGATGTGAGCTGTGTAAGTGCGCATCTATTCAGTCCATTCAGAAAAAAAGAAAGGCTTCACTTTGTTTTCAGAGAAGGGGGAACCTTTACGGGGCAGGCAGCGTGTGCGCGCACCGTGCCTCTGTGGACACTGGTGAGCTGGAAAGCTGCAACACATGCCGTGGCCGTGGGAAGAAAGACACTTGTGTCGTTATCGCCAGTCAATGCAACACGTCGTGTAATAAATGTGTTTGAGCTGCTGTCGACATAATGAAGCCGTTACTCAGAGTAGCCACACAATACACTCACATCCAAGTACCAACAAGGCAACACCAAACACAACAGGGGCCTGCTGCTGCTGCTGCTACTGCTGCTGCTGCTGATGTCACTGTTGCTGCTGCTGCTGCTGCTGATGTCATTCTCTGTCACTCATATTGCTGCTACTGTTGTTACTCAGAGTAGCCACACAATACACTCACATCCAAGTACCAACAAGGCAACACCAAACACAACAGGGGCCTGCTGCTGCTGCTGCTGCTACTGCTGCTGCTGCTGCTGCTGATGTCACTGTTGCTGCTGCTGATGTCATTCTCTGTCACTCATATTGCTGCTACTGTTGTTACTCAGAGTAGCCACACAATACACTCACATCCAAGTACCAACAAGGCAACACCAAACACAACAAGGGCCTGCTGCTGCTGCTGCTGCTGCTGATGTCACTGTTGCTGCTGCTGCTGATGATGTCACTGCTGCTGATGTCACTGTTGCTGCTGCTGATGTCATTCTCTGTCACTCATATTGCTGCTACTGTTGTTACTCAGAGTAGCCACACAATACACTCACATCCAAGTACCAACAAGGCAACACCAAACACAACAGGGGCCTGCTGCTGCTGCTGCTACTGATGTCACTGTTGCTGCTGCTGTTGCTGCTGCTGATGTCATTCTCTGTCACTCATATTGCTGCTACTGTTGTTACTCAGAGTAGCCACACAATACACTCACATCCAAGTACCAACAAGGCAACACCAAACACAACAAGGGCCTGCTGCTGCTGCTGCTGATGTCACTGTTGCTGCTGCTGCTGCTGATGTCACTGCTGCTGATGTCACTGTTGCTGCTGCTGATGTCATTCTCTGTCACTCATATTGCTGCTACTGTTGTTACTCAGAGTAGCCACACAATACACTCACATCCAAGTACCTACAACACAACACCAAACACAACAGGGGCCTGCTGCTGCTGCTGCTGCTGCTGATGTCACTGTTGCTGCTGCTGCTGATGTCACTGTTACTGCTGCTGCTGATGTCACTGTCACTGTTGCTGTTGCTGTTGCTGCTGCTGCTAATGATGATGTCACTGTTGCTGTTGCTGCTGCTGCTGCTGCTGATGTCACTGCTGCTGCTGCTGTGACTAGATCATGGAGATCTGGTGACCTCTGGTTGGTGTAGACTAGTGTTTATGCGCAGGTTATAGTCAAGGTTAGGGATAACGTTTTGTGTCGTCTGTCTAAATAATGTAAACCAGTGTCCTCAGAAGAATAGCTGGGCAAACGTGTATTCCTTATGTTGTAGGTACATACATCTGTTATCAAGTCAGGGTTAGGGCGCTAGTAATTATGGTTAAGGTTAGAGTAAGTCTCCAGGAATTCAACGCGATGTCCTCTGAAGTCACGAAAACCAGTGTGTGTGTGTGTGTGTGTGTGCGTGTGCGTGTGCGTGTGTCACACTTTGCTGAATACCAACTGATAATTCGAACCGTGCAGGTTTTTAACGCGCCGTGACCGCGCGCTCCACGACGCTCCATTAATGAACGTGCGGTCATTCTGAAGCGACCAGGCTACGCGAGCGCAGCAAGTGTTTCGGTTCCCATGCAGCGTCTCGGTCTCCAGCATGCAGCAGGCTGGATGATGCACATACACACGCAGACAGAGAGAAAAAAGAAAGAAAGGAAGAAACAAAAACGCACTTTAGACCTGTCATTCGGAGTAGCATATCAAAAGGGTAATACAATGCATAAAGGTCATGAAAATGTTCCATTTATTAGGATGTACTAATGTAATTGGCCATTTGCTGAACAAACCTAAACACTCTATTTCATTTTGACCATATTTACATTTTTTGTTTCCTTAACATCGACCATCCTTCAAAATAAAGCAACATTTTGAAAGCACAGACAAACCCAATAATATGTCCCTGCTTTTATGATGTGAAAATCTTCAACAAAAATTTAATGTGAATGGACAAATGGATATGAAACAGTATCTTATGGCTCATTCATGGCCAAAATCAGCAAATAATTATTCAATAATTCACTTTATGTTTCCTTGTTCAGTTCCATTAGTTATGAGTGATGGAAAAAAAAACAATCCTTGTAAGTAAAGTTCAGTTCATATGTTCTTATATTATCAATTTATGATTTGCAATTGTATAAATAGACATATAGGTATTCTCTACATTCTTTTTTTAACAACAGTTGTTAAAACAAATATATTTCAATTGTTTCCATACAAATATTTTTAAATAGATTTTTTACATGTAATAATACAACGTATATTGTTTTGTATTATATGTTATTTTTATATTATAATTATGAGTAAGAGCCACAACATAAACATAACATTATTCAGTTGTCTTTATTTGTTTATTGTAAAGGTTGGCTCTGTAAAAGCATTCTAATAAAAAAATTGAAATGTTTCCTGGTTTCTTAGAAATTGTTCTCTGAGTGGTGCTGTGCAGCACCTATCAGCATATCTCCTGTCAGACAGTAGAAAAGGAAATCCAGAAAAGGAATCAACACCAAAAAAATGTGTTGAGCTAATCCTCTCTGCGAGTGATTTAGTGGTAATCCCTGTAATCTCATGGCTATACAGAGGCTTGTCCATCTGGATGAGTAGAACAAATTAAAAGGATTTACTGAGCAGTAATCTAACAAGTTGATTAGATGCATCTTCAGCTCTCACCATAACCTTGAGAGCCACAACCAGATAAATGCTTGTTTGCATTCAAGTGGCAAACAAGCATTTATGATTCTCTTATTTACCAACGTGTAACAACTTGTCATGTCTACATTTACATTATTCTGCCATAATCCATGTTTCATGTTGCTTTTTGAAACTTGCTTTTTATTAACTTATTTATTTAGTTGGCTAAGTGGCCTGTTGTATGAGCTGACATATTTGGCAGTGTAGACCGTATAACAACACACATCACGTTTATGGTAACATGTATGGGTGGACACTTTACAGCAGATTTGACTTGACAGGTCACTCAGAAATAAAAATATATGTTGTGATATATATTTTGTATATATGAGGTTGTGCCATGAATATATAATGTCAACCTTTCAAATACTGTGCTCTGAATTAATTATTTGTTCAAACTACCAGTGGATAAAGCAAAGTGTCATTTTCACCTAAAAATGATGAAAGAAACTACCCCTTAATTTCAAAAGACAATGAAAGTTAGTGCACTGAAACATTTGCTCTAACAACCATGGTTTTTTTGTTAATTTACTATAACAAGTGCATTTCCCCCAGTGTGGTATCAATGAAGTCAAATCAGTGTAATATAATATATTATAATCTTATCTAATCTAATCTAAATTAAAGTGAAAGCAGAAACAATATGACCCAAAGAACAGAAACAGTCATGAGGTCTACGTATGTGACCTCACAGCATTTATATGGGTTATGCTACCGGGTCACATATGTAGAGGAACGAGAACGAGGAAGAGAATTTAGGAGGGAGTTCAGAAATGAACGATGACGTATGACAAAGAAACCGTATTTGATCAAACAGTAATAAGGCTTTACAATTCTAAGAAACAAGTCAGTTAAAATGGAAACTATCAGAGAACCATCTGGTGATTGTTGAGGTTGTTTTCCATTTTTTTCAGAAGAGGAATGCCCTGGCTACACAATGGCACAGAGAAACATTAAAGGTTTTTCCAACACTAAAAAAGAGTAAAGGTTTGACAAACTCAAAAATATTACTTCATTTATATCTAATATCTAAATGAATTTGTCGTCTTCATAAAACTTGACAAATATGAGTTAAACATGAGTCAAAAAATTAAAATGAATATGAGTTAAATCAAACTGATTTAGGTGTTATCACCTGACTTGAATATTTTTACTTTGTCAACCATTTTATTTTTGCAATGTGTGGGAAATGTTAGTGTTACACTGTAAGGGACAACGTTGGTTTCTACCGCCGTACCATGGCCGCCCTTTCTTGATCATGTTCCTTGTGATCTTTCAATTTACTGCAGAAAGGGCACCCACATTTTGTTTTCACAAAAAAGTTTCCCCTTGACATAACTGTAACTAAAAAGAATTAATGTATATATGAACCCTGCTGATGTACATAATGTACATTATTACTTTCTTGTAATTTGGTAAGATCTGTGTCTTTTATTCTTTTTGTCTGTATTTTTTTCTTCCCTGTGTCTATGTATTTTTATTATTGTTTTGTAATTCAAGTTTTGCTCAAGTCTATTTCCATGCATATCTGTCATAATTATGAATCTTAAAATAGTATCCTTTCCTGTATTATGCTACATCATAATAAGGAAATACTATTTCAAAATTATGACTTTGTATCTCATAATTATGACTCTATTTCCCGTGAAGTAGAAACATAATTAAGAAATAGTATTTTATCATTTTGAGAAATTATACATTATTAAATAAATGGAAAAGGGGTAAATAAATAAGTGACAAATATACAAGTGTGAGAGAGGAGAAAGAACACTCTCATGAATGTGGGACTTTCAGCCACAGAGTCCAAAAATCCCTCCATGTTGGCCCCTGAATGTGGTTTTTGTCATAGCAGATCAGCATAGTATATGTAACAATTTCAAAATATATACAAAAAACAAACAAATAATGACTAATTTGATGATAGATTTGAGTTTAATTTCATAAATGACAGAATGTTTATTGATTTCATCACCATTATGAGCATGTTCCCGACTGTTCATCGTCAAACACAAAGTCATCTCTGACCAGCCCGACAAATAAACCTCGAGTTTTTGCTTAAGTACTGCATCCTGTCTTTGAAACACACAGCTTACTTTTTGACCTGTGGCTGCCTTTGCTTCAGAGAGGACAGTTTCCTTAGCAACAAGAAGACAGAGAGAGAGAGAGAGAGAGAGAGAGAGAGAGAGAGAGAGGCATCTGATAACTGCTGGACTTTGACTGGAACAGCAAAGTCAAACAGAGACACTGTGTAGCAGCCGCCACCATCATTCTAAAAACCCTCCTCTCACTCTGTGTCTCTGCAGGACATATGCATTAAAACAGTGGTGAAAACAGGTCACAGGATGTCAGCACACGAGCTGCTGCTGCAGCACCAGGGAGGCCTGGGAATCGCACCACATGCAGGCGTGACAGCACATGGACAGACGTGGTGAGACGGCTCACTCTGCAGTGTTACACATAAATGAAAACACTGTGGGTGGAATAAAGACAATGCCAAGGGAACGGCATCAGTTCCAGGTCAACTTAGTGGACAACAAATGGTGCATGCTAATACTGACATGTTACAATACAAACTTATGAACAGTGTGCTTTCATCAAATTACTTACTCTGATTTCACATTTGGCTCATTTTCTAAATAAACGATCATGCAGAGACATAACATGTATTCTATAAGTGACAATAGAAACAGTTATAATAGGCGTGTTGATTGAAACCACTGAAAACATGAAAAACATTATGTTCATATTATGAAGAAATAACCTGCCTTCTTCTTCTGTACATATTCTCACATTGTTACATTTAACGTTTAAAGTAAATCTCTGTAGTATCCTAGTTTTTTTTCAGTATTATTGTTAAATATGCTTTAAAAACTTTTATTTTTATGAACTTCATTAAAGTGTACACTATGTATAGCTGTAGCTGTATGTTGCATATCTTATTGAATTGGCAGCAAGAATGGAATATGTTTATGTTTGTGGTTGTGGTCTTTGGTGTCTGCACGCTTACAGTGTTTTGTTTGAACTGTGAGATTGTTTGTAAAATCTTCTGTCTTTATTCCATGAAAGCAATTACAGAGTGACACTTTTGTCACCAAATTAAATTTCTCAAACAAAGTAGCAGGTTTTTTTCTTGTGCATATGTTTAAAATAACATGCATGGAATTAAGTTGTTATTAATTTACAAAACATCATTGTTACAAATTATTTGTTTACCATTTCTAAATGACATGTGTTTACAGACGTGGCTGTAAATAAATTGCTAAATTATGCACACATTTTACAAAAGTGGGTCCACAAATAGAAAGTATAGGAAACACTGGTCGAATGCAAAATTCATGTCAGTGATTTAAAAGATGTCAGGGTAATTTGTCGCAAATTGCACAAAAGTATATCATTTTGAACAAAGATGGTAGAGCTTTCAAACAGTGAAATGACACAATAACATTTTTGAACCTGTTGATTGAGGCAGCAGTGGATCAACAAACCCTCTGGTGTGATGTGATGTAACCTTTCAGTCAGGGAAGCCTTTTGTTAAGTGGCTTAAATTTCAGGCTGGTCCTCAGCACAGAGGGTGAATATAGGGTTACTTTAAAATGGAATATCTTGCATTGTGGCATATAAAAAAAAATAATCCAAAATTAACCTTCATAATCAGATACACATAAAAGTTGAATGGGTTCTCCTGATTGGGTTCTTCATTCCCCACCCCTCATTTTAATATTTTTGAGTATAACTGACTGAATGACACAGCACTTAAACCACGACCTCCATGGTGGAGTTAACTAAACTTGGAAATAATTCATTCATTAAATGTCTACTGCTTTATCACAGGGTGAACAGTGGGTACACCCTGGACAGGCCACCAATTCATCGCAGGGCCAACACATAGAGACGACCAATGATTCACTCTCACGCATGTTTTTGGACTGTGGGAGGAAACCGGAGACCCGGACAAAAACCCACACATACTGGGAGAACATTTAAACGTTACACAGAAAGGCCCTCAGCCAAACCAGGATTCAAACTGGCAACCTAAACTTGGAAAACTAAACTTGGAAATTAATGTCTGTGTCAGTCAGTAGATTATTACTTTGCTCAAGGGTACCTCAGCAGTAGGTGAGTAGCCAGACAGATCTAGGCAATCTTTCACCTCTTTGACCTCTAACCAAACACACATGATGAGACCACAATACCAACCCACCCCTACAACACACATACACACACTCCACCCCCACCTTTTCCTTTCCCTGCAAGTAGAAATACCACTGAAGGCCGAGCAATATTGTCAAAGGTCCTCGGCGGTGCTGGCTGTGGGGTGGGGGCGGGGCTCAGTCTGCAGGGGATAATTGACTCATCTGCTGTCGGCTCTAATTGATTTGAGCGTTAATCTGGAGGCTGTTGACGGCTGCAGGAAGGATTGGAAAAGATTAGTGTAGAGTTTGGAGCGTCCTGCAGGAACAACTTGAAACAAGCATTTGTCTGTTTCTGTGTTGGAGAAGCTGCTACAAGACAAGGCCACAGTCTGGGAAAAGTCCAGCATGGAAATTTGTGCAAATTTACATAAAGAGTGGTGTTTGTACAGTTGTGGGGAATCCTGGGAAATCCTGAGATCCTTAGGTGGCTCCAGGTGTTGAGGGACTATTTAGCAGCTTTAAGGAGTTCAGTAAAAGTCTTTGAGGGATTTAAAGTAGCTATGTTACTTCTTGGCTGTGATAAATGGTTTTATTTAATTTCTTAACACCCTTAACATTTTCTCTTTGGTCTCTGGCTTGACTCAAAGTTAAAGAGAAATAGGAACAGAGCATGGCCCATACCAATGAAAGTAATTACAGTGAGTTAAATGGAGGAAAATGAGGAGTTTCTTTTTTTCTATTACAAACACTCCATTTACTTTCACTTGATATTAATCATAAAGAAAACATTTCAATGTAACATGTGGAAAACAAATAATATCAGGGTTATGTACAGTGTGAGAAATGTCCTGTTGTTTGGTCTGAAAACCTTAAAAATAAATCTGCTGGTTTAGTAACAGTGATGAACCTCTATACATAAAAGAAATTAATATCAAGAGTAATCCTTTAGACAAAATATATCTTGCAATATGAATCTATGAAACAATCCATGGAATGTAACTATTAGTTTGAAAGATTCTCTAACACAGACCCACCATTGCCTAATATAATGGAATAATGCCTTTTTGTTAAAAATATTTTTTAATTTTATTGCAAAATTGTTCAAAAAATAGTAAAATGCTGAATTTCTACAAGAAAAGAAGGTGCACTGTAATGAGAATGAGCCTCTTATAAGAAAAGTCAAGTGAAAAATGTAACATAGACTTAATGTCAACAAATCTCACTCACAGTAACTATCTGACAGGGTTTCTCCTCTAATGATTTAGTCCAGTGCATCTCCTTGTTTTTTTATCATCACAGAATCATTGATGTAGCATTATCATGATTTATTGATTGGGAGTGAACATAGAGTGTTTTAATATATAATGCATCAATATATCATCATCATCATCATCATCAGTGTGCTACTTCTCATTAGACTAGACTCTGGCCATTACAGTCATTATCAACATGTATAAAGCAATAAATCTCACCTCTAAAACTCACGGTAATCACCAAAACACATTATACATGTTTTGAAATATTAATTTGACCATAACAACAGCAACAAGTCACAGCCTGTCACCTTTTGCCTTAAAGTTTTAATGATTTTTCACTAACAATATTTCATTATAGAATAAGAACACGTTTCCATTACTGTATGAGTCTGATGAAACAACAATGAATTAGAAATTTCTTTCAATATCCTATTTTACTATATGCCCACACTCTAAATTGCACGTGGTTGTGAAAGTGACAGTGAATGGTTTTTTGTTTCTATGTGGCCCTTGAATGGACTGGCAAAATGTTAGGCACCAGCACATTGGTGAGTGAGTGAGTGAGTGAGTGAGTGAGTGAGTGTCCTTACATACAGTATAAAATAAATATCCAGAAGCCACAGGACTGTAGTAACAAAAAATAAAAAATATGTTATTTACTGCCAGCACACCGTCCAACATTTTAGAATTTCATCAATTGCAATTTTATGGGCATTTTCACAATTTTTGAATTCAAGAGCATGATAGATACTGTTGAAAGAAACCATCTTCTTTCCCTTGTCCTCCATGTGTTCCACCATTCATGCTGCTCCTCTTACAAACATTGTGCCATGTATCCTACAAAATTCATTCAGATGGTGTCAAATTACAGTAGTGCCTGTTGGATAACAAAAATTATATTTAAAATTGTTGGCAGTGTTGTATTATTTAATTGTATCATAAATACTTAATCAGTGTTTTAAATGTATGTATTTTATATAATTACAACAGAGTTCATTTTTTATGTACACACATAGCATAAAATCCAGAGACAAAAGAATATTAAAGCATGTCAGGAGAGGTCAAGAAGCCACAGAAAAATAAAAATAAAAAAAAAGAAAAAAGACTAAACCATCATGTTGCTTTGAATTTGTTTTTAACAGCTGCTGAAGATTTGAAAAATGTTCTGCAAACATAGTATTAATAAGAACACAAATGGTTATGTAATTAAATTAAACTGGTGCACTAAAAAGCTACGAAATTGTAATAATAACAACAACAACAACAACAACAATAATAATAGTAATAATAATAGTAATAATAATAATAATAATAATACAATCAAGTACCTCCTCACTCACTTACTTCATAACAATGAGGGCAGCGAGCCCTCTCGTGGACAGACGTGATCCTGCAGCAGAGACACACATATATACCTCACTCAGTGCATCACTGCCATCGTGTGGTTACAGAGGAAAATGCATTCAGATTCACTGGGCCAGTATAAACAGATTTTTTTGTGAATATCAGTAAATTCCACAAAGCAAGAGGTCCCAGGTTCGCGACCCGGTCCGGCTTCCTCCCACAGTCCAAAAACATGCAGATTTGGGGATTAGGCCAATTGGACACTCTAAATTGCCTGTGGGTGTGAATGTGAGAGCGAATGGTTGTCTGTCTCTGTGTGGCCCTGTGATGGACTGGGTGTACCCTGCCCTTCGCCCTATGTCAGCTGGAATTAGGCACCAGCGCTCGTCGTGACCCTTAGTGGAGGATAAAGTGGCAGAAAATGAGTGAGTGAGAGTAAATTCCACAATAAATTCCAAAGTCCTGGCAGTATCACAGAGAGGCTGCAGTTCTCATTTTACTTTATCATGTGAGTGCAGGAAGTAAGAGCAAGCTGACCTCATGGTTTAGAGGATACAAAAAAATCAGGACTGCTTACAAATATTAAAATTAAATTATTCAATGGAGTTTAAAGAAAGACTCTAGGAGTTCAAAAATTGGCTTGGTGACAGTTATACCTCGTGGAACCTGAAACTATTCAAGTCAGTTTAGTTCACTCACTCACTTTCTACTGCTTTATCCTCTACATGAGGGTTGTGGGGGCTGCTGGTGCCTAACACGTGGGGTGAGAGGTGGAGTAGGGCCTGCATGTTTTTGGACTGTAGACTCCATGCAGAAAGGCCCTTGTTCCAACTTGGTCACGACTTCTTGCTGCAAAGGCAAGAGTGCTAACACTACACCAACCATGTGACCCTCAATTTAGTTCAGTTCCATTCAATTCAATTAATCTGCCTCAACCGATTGGGGTGAAAAGAAAAATTGGGGACAGGGAAAGAGCGAGGTGAGGTAGAGAGAGAGGACAGGAAGGAAAGACAGACGGGAGAAAAAGAATAAGGTTAATGACATGTAATAGTCATATTGGGCTCTCCCTAAGAGATAAAGTGAGAAGCTTGGTCATCAGGGAGGGGTTCAGAGTAGAACCGCTGCTCCTCCGCATTGAGAGGAGCCAGATGAGGTGGCTCGGGCATCTGGTCAGGACGCCTCCTGGACGCCTCCCTGGTGAGGTGTTCCGGGCACGTCCCACTGGGAGGATGACATGTAATAGTCATATTGGACTCTCCCTAAGAGATAAAGTGAGAAGCTTGGTCATCAGGGAGGGGTTCAGAGTAGAACCGCTGCTCCTCCGCATTGAGAGGAGCCAGATGAGGTGGCTCGGGCATCTGGTCAGGACGCCTCCTGGACGCCTCCCTGGTGAGGTGTTCCGGGCACGTCCCACTGGGAGGAGGCCCCAGGGACGACCCAGGCCACTCTGGAGAGACTATGAGACTGGGAAGGCCTCGGGATTCCCCCAGAAGAGCTAGAAGAAGTGGCTGGGGAGAGGGAAGTCTGGGCTTCTCTGCTTAAACTGCTCGGGTTGCGGGGGCAGCGGGGGGAAGGTGGATGGATGGATGATGGATGATGCCTAGTGCTTAGTCATTGTGTGAACTGTTGGGTTTCTCTTCTCTCTATAATATTGTAATGTTCCTGCCCTACTGTGTAAAAGGCATTGAGTATGTTGTGTGTCAGTGAAAATATGCAAATGGCCTATTAGACTAGTAGGGTTTCATTCAACTTACAAAAAACACTCACTGCTTTAATGGAATCTCCTTCTGATAAATGTCATACAAGTTAAACATTTAATCATTTCTACCCACATTGGAATTTACAATAACATTAACATAAAGCTCAGAACATGAAGCATATCTAACAATTGATGTTTATTCTGGGCTCATCAAAAGCTTTGGACATACAGTATATTCATCTCTATACAGTACAACATAAGATCAGAAGACCATGATAGAGCACTTCAGCAGAATCTCATAGTTAAAAATAAATAAATAAATAAACAAATGAATAAATAAATAACAGTAAATAAACCAAATACAGTTTCTCTCATAAATTTACATATCCTGGCAGAATTTTATTTTTTTTACTTTTTATATTTTGGTCATTTTTCAGTGAATATGAATAACAATAATACAAAAATGTTTCTATTACTCATGGTTAGTGGTTGGGTGAAGCCATTTATCATCATCTTTTTAAATCATTATGACAACAGAAACTAAACAAATGACCCTGATCAAAAGTTTATATACCCTGGAGGTTTTGGCCTGATAACAGTTAACACACAGGTTTAATGGCTACTAAAAGTAACCATCCTCGCCTGTGATCAGCATGTGTGTATAAAAAGTCAGTGAGTGTCTGGTTGTCTGGATTCTGAGCCATGGGGAAAGCAAAAGAATTGGCAAAAGATCTGCAGGAGAAGGTAGTTGAACTTTATAAAACAGGAAGAAGGTAAAAAAAAAGATATCTAAGTAATTGAGAATGCCAGTCAGCATTGTTGAAACTCGTGTTCAAAGACGTGGAAAATGAGGGATTCTGTTCAAACCAAGCCAAAGTCTGGTAGATAAATAAAAATTTCAGCCACAACTGCCAGAAAAATTGTTCAGGATGCAAAAAAGTGGTGTGGATGTTTCAAGATGCACAATAAGGAGGTACTTGAAGAAAAATGGGCTGCATGGTCGAGTCACCAGAAGAAAGACATTACTACACGAATGCCGCAAAGCAGCTGCTTACAATACACCAAACAGCACCGAGACAATGCTCCAAACTTGTGGAACAAAGTTATTTGAAATGATGAGACCAATGCTGAACTTTTCAACTGGCCACAACCATAAACGCTACATTTGGAGAGGAGTCAACAAGGCCTAAGATGAAAAGTACATCACTCCTACTGTGAAACATGGAGGTGGATCACTGATGGTTTGTGGATGTGTGAGCTACAAAGACACAAGGAACTTGGTCAAAATTGATGGCAAGATGAATGCTGCATGTTATCAGAAAATACTGGAGGAATACTGAATATTCATCAGCCCAGAAGCTGCACACTGGAAGTACTTGGATGTTCTAACATGACAGTGATCCAAAACACAAGGTCAAGTCGACCTGTCATTGGCTACAGCAGGAAAAAGTGAACGTTCTGCAGTGGCCATCTCAGTCTCCTGACCTCAATATTATTGTGTCACTTTGGGGAGATCTCAAACATGCAGTTCATGCAAGAGAGACCAAGAACTTACAGGAACTGGAGGCTTTTTGCCAAGAAAAATGGGCAGCTTTACCATCTGAGAAAATAAAGGTGGTCACCACAACTACCACAAAAGACTTCAAGCTGTCAGTGATGCTAAAGGGACCAATACAAGGTATCAAGAACTAGGTTATGTCATTTTTTTGATCAGGGTCATTTGGATAGTTTATGTTGTCTTTATGATTGAAAAAGAGCAAATGCAATTGTTCATCTAACCGCTAACCATGAGTATTATCATTCATATTCTCTGCTAAAGGGCCAACAAATCTCAAATTCTGTAAGGGTATGTAAACTTATGAGAACTGTACATGTCTTCAACTTAGATATAGGTTCTTAAATACTACTATAGTGTCTGCATGCATCAGGAAACACTCTCAACCATTTGCTGTACAAACACAAGAGATTGGTTGTAGGTATGAGTGGAGAGTTCATATAAGCAGGATTCCATGAGCCTACAAGACTCTATACTGAGGAAAGGCCTGACATAGAAAACAAGGACTCTGGAAGCACTTTAGAGACCATACACACACACGCACACACGCACGCGCACGCACGCACGCACGCACACACGCACGCACACACACACACACACACACACACACACACACGCACACACACACACACGCACAGAGAGAGAGAGAGCATCTTCAACAGTGGTAATGTTCACAAATGAGACGCATTAAAACCTTTTAACACACACAGACACACACATACATACGCACCCACATACAAACAAACACCTGAGGAATTAAAGCGAAAAATAATAATAATAATAATAAATAACAATTTAAGCTCAAACACATCACAATCGCTGCTCAGCACAACATTCATGTCTTTTCTCTGTGAAGCTTCACGGGCTGTTTTAAGCAATAATACCCATAGTAAAATTGAAATTAATTTACAAATCTTCGATTTCCTGTTTATATCACATTTGATGAATTTAGGTCAAAATTTATTTACATGTTCATGCTGACAAATCAAAGTAAAGTAATATTTTAATTTAACTGAAATGCAGACATGTTTGAGAGTTCAGACGCAGCGTGGGTTTTAATATGCTAATGACAATAAATAAAAAAAATAATCAGATTTCAGTTAAATCAGAAATGAAGTTACTTATTAATTAATCTCAAGCTCTAAAAGTGTTATTTCTCTTGTTTATTAAAATTATTATATTTATTTGTCAATCAATCAAATATAGCCTCATATGTAGATTTGGATATAAATTTTCAATATAGTTTCAAGACATACTACAAATTCAAAGTCTGATAGTACTTCTGCATTTCAAAGCAACAGCATCAAAAAGTAATTCAGATTGTTATTTAATTTGACTTATACTGTGCCTTTACACTCAAACAGCTGTTTTACTTACTAGTGGTTGTTTTTGTGAATCATCAAGACTTTTGTAAAAAATTTTTAGAAGCTTTCACAGTCTAAAATGTAATCGTTTTAACTAGAATTAATTAAAAATTCACTGTGTGCATTTCTTCTTGATCGTCTGGTTCACATTGATGTCAACCAGCTGCTCTTCAAAAAAAAAAAAAAAACATTTGCTACTAGAACATTAAAAAATGATCTGTAAAGATAATAAATGCTTTAAATTTGTAAAACAGAAACAAGTCATTCATTCAGCATCTGTATGGCCCTTTCCTCTTGATAAGAAGGGTATTTCACATTGAATATGGCTCACTGTCATTGTCATCATTTAAACACAGAGGTAATCAGATCCTGTACAAAAATGACCCTCCCACACACACATACACAACCACACCTAACCTTTACAAAAGAAAAAAAATACTACTTTCATCAACAACACATGATCTTCAATATTATCATCAGCATCCTCAGCATCATCTGTAAAATCCCTTTAAATCCTACGTTTGATTTCCAGATCGTTGCTCTGGAGAAATCAAGTCAACAACAACAAATGTTGGTTTAAGTAGCATTTCTATGAATTACATTGTCACAAATAAACAGCATAAAATTGTTCTATCAGAAAATGATCTTGACCAGAACCTGAGACCCTGCTGGATGTATAGTCTCTTCACAGAAATTGACCTCATTCATTGTGACCTAATTCCACCCTGCTGTTGGTGTCTTCACTGTGTAAGATGAAAGAATTGTGAATCAATGTTTAGCTGTGCTTCTTCAATGCTTACGTTTTCATCGTACTCCAGCAATTTTGATATTGCATAAAGATGGAGTATTTATTAGAGATAGATTAAAAAAGAATGTTCAAGCTGAATTACCACACCCTGAGAGATCCTGATCTTTAGATTTCACTTCAAGGGTCAGATCTTACATTTCCCACAATGCAAGTGTCTGTTTGTAAGGCCCTTGCACTCTTGTTTTACAGTGCACATCTCCAGTTTGTAACACAGAGTTTCTGTTTCCAGCATGAGTCTCAAAGCTTCATGTGACAGTTCAGTGTTTTTAGCGTGGTTGCATGAGGAAATGACACAATCACTGCCCACTGTGGTGTGCACACCCCCCGCTGACTCCTTGCACCAGAACCTGCTTGAGGTTTGCTCTCCCAGAAACCATGGCTGCCACCGTGGACACAAGGAAAAAAGATCTTAAAATGGTAAGTAGTGAATGGTTTGAATTTATATGGCGCTTCTCTAGTCTTGATAACCACTCGAACCTCCTTTACACTACAGTATTGTCATTCTCTCATTCACTCACACTATCATACAGCACAGTGTGTGAAGTGTGTGAATGGGTCAGGAACTGTGGGTTTAAATGTCTTGCCAAGGGACACATTTGCATGTGGACAAATGGAGCCAGGAATTGAACCCACATCCTTTCAAGTTGAAAGATGACTCAACAAAAGGTGTTATCTTACTGTTAGACAACATTTTACAAACTGAAGTTTGTAAAGTGCTCACTATCCTAACAAATTTCACAGAGAAAAGAAAAATCAGCATTTGAGGTCACAGGGACACAGGAGCTGCTTGTCTACCTCTGCCTTATTTAGGCATTTAGTTTGTGTCACTGAGGTAAATTTGAACATAGGATTACAAAAGCATGAAATCACAGAATAACACATTTGAACTAAATGATAGAGACAGAAGTAGATGACAACTAATCACCCCTGTGTGCCACAATGCAGAATTGTGTATTTTCTATGTATCTGGACTTTGGTAAGAGGAGTAACTGGTTTACATAGTGACACAAACTTCAGTTTCCAGCAGGAAAAACGTTGTCTAACAGGGACAACGTGCGTGTCAACAGCAAATATATTCTTAACATATCATAGACTTAAGCTGGAATAGATGAATTAAAAGGCACTTTTGTTTATTGTTGTCTCTGCTGGCAGTCATGTTTTCAGTCAAAGTTTCTTTGCCCAGGGTGTGCACACAGTAGCAGTAGGCGTCAATCACTCATATAACAAAACTCTGAAAACACAAATTATCCCATTAAACTGATATAACCCAGATAACGCCATATTGTAACATAATCAGGGTGTCTCACCCAGAAACAAAGACAATATTGTTGTTCAACTATTTTCACAGGCTGACACTTGACTGAAAAGACGAGAGTGTGTGAAATGGCTGCAGTGAGATCTCAGCAGAAATGACAATAATGGTGGACCACAAACAGGTTTCAGTCACAAAAAAATAGCTGGATGCTAGACTCTGTTACTTCATCTGAATTGAAAATTAAATATAAAAAATATATTACTAAAAGGTTGTACTTCAGTGTTTAACCACCAAAATAATAATTAGAAAAGCATTATGAGTGACACTAATTGTAAGAATAACAATAAAATACCACTTTAATTTGTAGTATATGCATTTTAATAGCAGTAGACGTAAAATATTTTTAAAAGAAATATTTCAGTATATATCACTGGTATCTTCATTTAATTTATGAAATAGAATAGATGCATTTTTTGAATGAGTCAAAAATACACATATAAAAATTGTTTTATCTACAGTGACAGAGGGTCAAACACAGTTTTCATGTTAAAAACTAAAGCATTTGTTTTCTTATTTCACATGACCCGCTCACATCAAAAGTATTAATTAAAATAATAGTGTAAGAAATATGAAAATAATTAATTTTTATATTTGCTGCAGTGATTGGATCTTCAAAATTAAAAAATAATCACCCTGTAGTTTTGTCACTATATAACAGGGTCATTTCACATTATACATTTGTTTTATCGGCAGCACTATTGTCATTTCTGTTCCAGTCATTCGGATGCAGCCATTAAATGGTGCATGAAGAGTTCTAATTTCTAATTTCTATGTTTTATATTTAACTGAATACAAACACCAGTACATGATGTTTATAGGTTTTTGGTTAGGAAATGTTTTCCATTGTTTCAGATGGTATGCACAGGAGTACGAATGCTGGGTATGGGGGGAAAATGTGTAACGTATCAGCACACAATGAGAAAATGACTCACTCCTCACAGGAGTTCTGTGTAACTGAGAGCCTAGTCACATGGACACTTATGACAGTGCTTTTTCCACTTAATCTAGGTTATCTGAAGTCTCATACTTGTTCACTGTTTTCACAGCACAATTTGAGTTTTGACGAATGAGGAAGGATGAGAATGCCGAGTCTGGATTCAAAAACAATGTGGCTATTTTACGTGTCTGCAAACCATGGAAAATTTAACATGTGGATATTCGATACAGAATAAAATACAGACTGTTGTTGAGGTATGAGGACGTCCTATTTTAGTCTGTATTATTTTCTAGAGAACATTTTGAGTAATACGATATACATTTTTCTGTCATGACATTGTCCTGACCAAAATAATTGCATTTCACGATATCATAGTTATGACCAAAACATATGTTTTAGTATATATTTTTTGGATTCTTAAATATTTGTAGCCTTCTGTTTGCATTTAAGATATTCAGAAACCTCAATTGTGGCACTTAATAAATCAAAAGGACTGTATGCTGGTGAGTGAGACAAGATTATTAAGTTACTCATGTGAAATATTTATACGGGTTTATCTCATAAACCCATGTTTTATTTCCAATAGAGGTATCAGATGTTGAGACATTTTACCATTTCATGAAATGGTGAAATGGTAAAATATGAGCTTATTTTGAATTTAATGGCAGCAACACATCTCAAAAAAGTTGGAACAGGACCTCGGACATGACTGTGTCCTTCGACCACGCAGGGGAGGCTCACTCGGGGAGAAGAGCATCCAGGTGAGCAAAACTGCCTCACATCACTGCTCTTCCAACATGACACACTGCCACTCTCACCCACCAGGGCTCCACTCACCTACTCTGGATTTTAGTTGATTCAATAGATGGTTCCTCTCTACCTCCTGTGTCCCAACAGACGGTTTCCATTTATCTGATCCTTTCCAGAAATCACCACAAACTTATTTCCTTTTGGGTTATTTCCTCACCTTCCTCACCTGTGGTTTTAGGTATCCCATGGTTAAGACTTCACAACCCTCACATAGACTGGCTCACCTCTTCCGTCAATAGGAGCATTTTTTGTCACTCTCGCCGTTTCACGTCCCTCAACTCATGCCAATTCCTCACCTGATTTGTCCTCGGTTCCGAGTTGCTATCACAATTTGGGTGAGGTATTTAGCGAACAGCGTGCACTTTCCCTATGACTGCCCCATTGACTTGCTTCCCAGTGCCAACTTTACAATATCTCCCACCCCGAGAGAGATGCGATGGAGAAGTACATCTCTGAGTCTCTGGCTTCCAGCTTGATTAGATCCTCGTCCTCTCCTCTCAGGGCAGGAAAACTTGACCTCAGGAATGCCTCACACCTCATCTGCATAATGAGGTGTAATGTGGTGAGTGGAAGACAGCGTTCAACAAGCCCCTGGGACACTAAATACCTGGTAATGTCCTTCGGGTTCACTAACACTCCTGCAGTCTTCCAGAACATGATTAATGATATTCTTCATGATATGCTAAATCTATTCATCTTTGTGCATTTGGACGGTTTTTTAATCTTCTCCCTAAACCTCCAAGAGCATAGACAACACTAGCCCTAGTTTTCAGGAACAACAACTGCTACTTAAACCCTGGTTTCTGATGCTGCAGTCGTCAGTGCGTCTCATTACACACACATTGTGGTAACTCTCGGATCACAGCTCTCTCATCGTTTGCTTCTCAGTTTCTTGATCGTGTTTTGCTTCATTCCTTTTTAATGACTCCTAGTGTTTTCTCCTTTTTGTAGTTCCTGTTTACGGAGGTCTACGCTCAGCAAGCCAGCCAGTCTCCACGCTTTAAGATGCTTTTTCCCTAGGCTTGTCCTTTTTAGTTCCCTTTTTTTCAACAGACTTCCACTTATTTTCGGGTTCATGTTTAGTCATAACACACATTATGGCTTCTTCTTTGCATGATACGACTTTAACTTGCACTTGTCTTTTTCTGGTCATTTCCAGTAGAGAATCCTGCGTGTTTTTAACGCAGTGCCGCCTCAGGGCCCACAGATCATGAGCATCCAGTTTTGACCTGTGGCCTTGTCCCTTGCACATAGAGATTCATTTGATGATATTATACACTGTAAATGATGGGATCTTCAAAGTCTTCACACTTTTACATTGCATAACATTTTTCTTCAATTGTTCCATAGTTTTTAGATGCAGTTTATCACATATTGGTGAACCTCTGCCCATTTTAGTGGCTCTGCCTCTCTGAAATGATCCTTTTGTACTCAGTTATGTTACTGACCTGTTGCTAATTAACCTAATTAGCTGCCAAATGCTCCTCCAATTGTTTGGTTTGTGCCATTTACTTTTCCAGCATTTGGTTGTCTCTGTTCCAACTTTTCTGAGATGTGTTGCTGCCATCAAATTCAAAATAAGCAAATATTTTTTACAAAATGGTAAAATGTCTGTTTCAATATTTAATATTTTGTTTATGTTCTACTGGTTATAAAGTATGGGTTTATGAGATGTGCAAATCATTGCATTCTGTTAATTAAGTGCTTTTTATCATGATGAGTGACAATATCCTGTATTGTCTCATCACTAGAGTTATTTTATTTTAGTTAGAAAAAAGGTGAGTTAACACATATCTGTGGCAGAAATGTAAAATAGCAACATGTGATCTTGGATATTGGGTTGGAATGTCCAGAGTCCCGAGCTGAGTTTAGCTCAGTGGCTTCTAAATGGTTCATGTTGAACAGTTAAGCTTGTTATCACAATGATGTGCTGCTGGTGTTGATGTGACGAGGCCCTCTGTCAGTTGTCAAAACAATTCAGAACAAGCTCACATTCAAAGTACTACATTTATGTAGAAAAGACAGGTAATAACACTCATAGGTCATCTCATACATCATTATGTCAAAGTAATGACTTTATGTCACCTGTTAATTGGTAAATTGGTCAAAAATGCAGTGTAGGTAAACTTAGTACCATGTCTTTGCAGCAGTGAGACGTCAGCTATCTGTCACTTTGATCTGGAAAGAAAATGGAAGCTCTAGTTTTTACTACAAGTTGTCTTGAAATAAAAAAAAATCTCTTGAAATCCCAAAAGTAAGAAATTAGAGTCCACGTAACTGACACTACACTGCATATTTGACTATATTTGTCTGATTTCATAATAGATCCAAATCCAAACCAAAACAATTTACTCATGTTCATGAACATCTCTGCAAACGTCTCTGCAAACGTCCATAAAGGCCACTTCCCCACTTAATATTGCTTCAGTGTAATTGTACCCTGTAAAAGACAAATCCCTCCGACATCCAAGCAGGAGCACGGGGGTGAAGATGAAACCAATTATACAAATACTCACATCAATTAATTTTCAACATGATCACACATTGCTTTTCTTTTCTCCATGAATCGACTCTCTCTGACACTAACAGCACTTTCTAATTTCACTTCATTGTTTTTTTATGTTACACAGGGAAGGTTCAAAGGAAATTCTATACTTTTATCACTTATTGATTGTGTATTTGTGTTGTGTTGGTCATTGTAAGGTGAGACACTGCTTAGATATACTGGCGATAGGTCAACATGAATACAGCTTTGAAATAAATCCCCATTCTCAATGTGAATAGATCAGTGTAACTGCCCCTATGTGTGAAGCTCCTGAGTGAGGTCTTCATTAAAAACAATCATGTCCAAGTGCATTATACTGCAACTAAAATTAAAAAAATGCACAAAAAAAACCTTTACAGTGAATTTTCCTTTAAAGTTCCACATTTTCACGGGGTTAAAGTAGCAGTTGCTGATAAAAAACAAAAGCTAATGCAGTGTAGGGACACACACGAAAGAAAAACAGTGATCATGGCATTCTTTTCTCCACAGAGAAGAAGAAGATACTGTTCATATTTTACAAGGGACTGAGGTGTTCAAGAACTGAAGGAGTTACCTGTGAGTATTCTTGTGTTCAGTGTTTGTGTGTGTTTTGATTGTCCATTACCTCTGTACATAACTTTATGTAACCTCACAATTAACTGAGAGTCAAACCATGTCCTGTAAGATGTAACCAAACCTGTGATGCCATGTGACATGCCACACAGGTTTTTGGAACCTATGACCACCATTTTTCGCTAATATTAGGTACGAGACTAAGCACTTACATCACACGCTTTTCATCTGATTTACATTCAACCTGTTCAGACGTGATATTAAAAAGCTTTCTGAATATGTTCTTCTTACAACTTAGTTCAAAGTTCTTTAACACAGATCAAAGTTGTCCTTCGTTCTCATCCACATTCTTCTTTCAGTAAGTTCCAGCAGGCTGTAGACTGTACCTTATTACATTTTCAAGTCTGAAATCATACCCATCATTTTCATCCCTATTCCTTTCCCGTTCCTTGATCCTTTTGGATCACTGTTCTTGGTGGTTCTGCAGCAAACACAAACACACTTCAAAGTTTCCCATCGCAGATCAAAGTCCCTTTTCTCTTAAACACGGTTCTTGACCATATTTCCTCTCCTCCTCCTCCACAGGTCTATGAGAGGAGTTCAGACAGAGAGGAAGAATCTCGAAGGAATCAAGGAACGAGGATGAGGATAAAAGAATGAGGACAAAAATGAAGGAGAATTTCGGACTGTGATAGAGACTGAGAGAAGAAAGCAGCTGGGAAGAAAACCTCAAGCTGTACTGAAGAACCTCAAACCACAAACAAGAACTCTGAGTTCATGGACGCAGGGGTTACGTCTGTTAGTGGCTACTTGTGGTCAGATCTCACCTTCCCACTCTGGATGGAAATACAAAGGTAATTTTGTTTCCAATGACAAAAAAGATGTTATTAAGCAGTCTAAATTTTTGTTTGTGGAAATGTGTGTATGTCTATGTCTTCTGTCTCTCTCTCTATATATATATATTAACTACACAGTTTCACAGTCAATAAAGAACAAATGTAAGGGAGTCATTTGCTTTACTTGCTTTAACAACTGGATAATGGAAATCTCTCATTGGTCTCTGTTTCTGTTTAGTAAGGTTTGGTCAGCTCTTACAGGCCATGGTCAACAGAAGCCACTTACTATCATGTAATGTACAGTCACTAGGATCAAGGGAGGGATGAACTTAGTTATTTAAATTTTTGTGGTTTTTGTCATTATTTATGTTAAATTAGCCTCCTCGGCCAACTTGACTGTACTGATCACCAACAGGTAAGCGGGGAAATGTGTCATGCTGCTCTGTTGTGCTGTCTCTATTTGTGTAACAGAGGGAAGGAAAGACGCCCACATGAGGTTATTCATAAGTTATTCTTAATGAATTAAAGCATGATTTACAGTTGAATTCCATTGCTAAAGAGATAATTTCTTGTTACTATTTGAAATCCTCCTCACACCAACATAGCCATCCATAAACAAATAACTCGTCTGAATATGCCCTCTCGGTATATGTGTATGAAGATGTGTAAGGAGCAGAAATTGTTATTTCAGAAACTGAAATAATTTCAGTCAAAAAATATTGTAGGTTTGGTGGGGCTCATTCAGCCAAATCATTTGGATGTCTTTGTTTTCTGTTAAGAGAGGATTATCAAAATGATGTATTCATATTACCAACCTACAGTACTGTGGTGTAGACAACCATATTATACTGTATTTGTTTGGTTTGGTTTTGTATCCAGGTGGGGCAAACAAGCCCAGGCTAGGGAACCCATTTTTATATAGTGACCATGTGTGTATGTGTGTGTGTGTGTGTGTGTGCGTATCTGGTATTCCTTATGTTGTAAGGACCTAAATCTGTGTACACACTCACATTATCGGGACTTGTCTTCCTAATGGGGACAAAAATCAAGTCTCCATTACATACACTACTATTTTAAGGTGAAGACATGTTTTAAAGTTAGGCTGAGGTTAGGGTTAGGTTAAGGTTAAGGTCAGGGTTAGGGTTAGGCCAGTAGTAATTATGGTTAAGGTTAAAGTAAGTTCCCAGGAAATGAATGTCAGTGCAATATCCTCTGAAGTCATGGAAACCAGTGTGTGTTCTCGTATGGGTATCTTTGTGAGAACCAAAAAACTTAGCTAAGGAGGTGAGGACATTTTGTCTGGTCATCACTTTCTGTCACCCCTTAAAAGGGCTTTTTCAGGATTAAGACCTGGTTTTAGGGTTAGGGTTGGAATTGGGTTTAGGTTAGGGTAAGGGGCTAGGGAATGTATTATGTCTATGAGTGTCCTCACAATGAATGCTATACAAACGTGTGTGTGTTGGTTTCTGGTAGCATCCTTATAGCCTTGTCTGAGCTTCTGGGATGTAGATCTCGATGCTGTCTGCACTCTCTGTCGCTGAGTTCTGTCGTACAGATGCAGCTCTCTTGGCCGCCATCAGGCGCTTCCTGGCCTCCTGCCGCTGCTTCTCTGAACT
Organism: Brachirus orientalis; assembly: GCA_016785285.1. Taxonomy (NCBI): domain Eukaryota; kingdom Metazoa; phylum Chordata; class Actinopteri; order Pleuronectiformes; family Soleidae; genus Brachirus; species Brachirus orientalis. The sequence goes on from JAFBJR010000686.1 coordinate 115,374, forward strand.
TTCCAGTGAACGGTCTCTGGCCAGAGGAGGGTGGTGGTGGGGGCCCTTGGGTGGCTTTTTTGGCACTGGAGGTGGGAGCCTCCTCTCCTGGTGGGAGAGGGTGGTAGGGGAGGAAGGGCAGAGCATTTCAGGGAAAACAGACATGCATGTGTGTGTGAATGTGTGTATGTGTGTGCATGTGTGTGTTAGTGTTGCCCAGTGTAACTGCCATCTTTCTCTCTTTTTTTTTTTTTTTTTTTTGACATTCTTAACTTGATCTCTACTTGTGCAGATTCATATATGAGTTTTTAAATTGATTTTTGAGAAATAAATATCCACAGCTAAAAGTGCCAGGTGTCTTGTGTCAGGGTCTGTTTCTGCAGCCATTGTATTTTTTTATTAGGCAGATGTTCATACACTTGTTTGCAAAATGTTTGCTCATTGCATTTTTGCTGGGTTTTTTGTATAATTGTAAGGTCTTGACTTAAGGTCTTGATTTAAAGTGCTTTAAGATAATGAATTGATGCTATTCAAATAAATTGAAATTGAACTGAATATTATCACAAGTGACCAGGATCAATATAACTGATCTCTCTACATCTACTACAAATGCCCTTATAACATGATATTATCACACTTGATTAATCATTTCTATCAGGAATGATAACACTGCACTCTAATGTTAACACTGTTTAACTCCCAGAATGCACCTGGTCTCTTTTTCTGTCATACTTATTTTAGCATTTTTTACTGTAATACTGGCATTTATTGGTGTCAGATTTGATTGATGTTGCAAAATGAACTTTGGAAATCTTAAAATGCAAGGGAGCTTCAGCCACAGTCTGAACTATCCATTTCCCTTCAATTTGGCAGCAACAACATGTAATATAAGAAAATGCACAATCTGAGGCAGTTGCAGGTGACGGGGGAAAGAAGGAAATAAGGAAGGAACAAAGGAAGGACAGACATGATGGATGCATGGAAGCCCAGAGGTGTCAAGGCCCTGTGGTGTTGGTATTGCAGTTATGCTGACTGATGCGTGGCTGTTTGCAAGCAAGACCTTCACTGTCAACACAAAAAAAGCACAAGACAGGAAAAGGACAACAATGAGAGCAAATGGTGGTCAGAGGCAATATTCACAATGATGTACAGTCACCACACACACACACACACACGCACACACACACATAGCTGAAAGGGAGCAACAGAGAAGGAACAAGACCTTTGAAAAGCTTTACATTTAAAAGTATATTTACACGTATGAAGAGGAAACACTATTTTCATTAGAGTTACAGTAGGCAGGAGTTTTGTCATTATACAATATTACAAATACAATATAATTCCATTAAAACATTCCAGCATACTATAAATAAAGCAATCGTTCACATTCGTTCACCTCCTCTAGGCCCATGTTTGCCATATTATTTCTCCATTTTAATACACTGCCTGTCGAGATTTGGACCAATTACAGTGCAGTTCAAAGAGAGAGGAGGTGCTCTTATTGGCTGTTTTACTACATATCTGGGTGAACAACATTGTTACTAAATAACTAAAGACTAAATAAAGACTAAAAACAAGACTGGAAATGAACACAATAAAAATCTATATCAGGAGAGTTTCAGAGATGGACAGACTACATCAGGTCATCTGTCTGTCTGCATCCATGTGATGTGATGAAGAGCTGTGATCACAAAATGTTAGCATTCACTTTAATGATTCTTCAACCTGCCTACTGCAGCTTTAATAAATTGACCAATCAAACACACACACCAACTCTGAACAATGACAGAATGTACTGCAATACTTGACCTGAGCTTGTTAATTTGTTAGCAAACAAACCTCTATTTTATTTCACTGGTTGCTCTATCATTATTTCCTTGTTTTAGCTGTAAAACTGATGGTGGTGTTTTTATTTTACTTAGACTTTTTATTTTTACATTTATATGCACACTATTAATCTGATTTCATTAATTGTATATCCTATTATCTATTTTGTAACCTATCATCTTGTTTTCTATATTATCATACATGTTTTTTTCTGCTATTATATTTGTGAGGATTCAGTTTCATTTTTGCTGTTTCTTTCTCCCTGTTTCGTCTTGCGGATGTGTGGCAGGGGGCGTGGCTGGCTATGAGCATGGTAGCTGATGCCATGGTACGTATTCCTCATCTACCTCCATATAAAAGCCTGTTCATCACTCTGCCAAAATTCCATCCTTAGTTTGATAGTTTGCATTTAACAACACAGGGAAAACAAGCTGAGTTCATGGAGCTGGCTGTGCCTTTTTATATAGTGATAACAGTTTATACATCTGTTGATATGTGTATGTATGTATTTCAGGCTACATTTTTTTTGGTTGCACTTCAGATGGTTTTGTAGCAGAAGTCAAAGCACACTGAAAACTGTTTGAATCTGAACCAGATTAGCTAAATTAGATAATCTGATTTAAGTAGAGCCAAGTCTTTGCCACGTCCATTTCCATTTTAATCGTCTTGCAAATGACTTTCCAGACTCCACACAGTCTGACATCAGAGCAACAGAGTGTAGAAAAACCTAATGCAATGCCCTCTTTAGATCAGTGTGTCGCTTCAAGTACTGTTTAGAATGCACATTTTGCACCTTTCAAATACATTATGTATGACAGTATGACATTTTACAAAGCATATGCGGTGAAGTCTAACAGGGCCAGATAGTTACTGAAAAAAAGGATTTTGCGTGAAGCAGAAACAACACTGTATTTATGAAGTCTGAAGTATGAAATCTGGCTGTAAGTAATATGTCTTTTAAAGAACATTAGAAAAACATCATACATATCGTAGATACAAATGGTATATTCTGATCGTAATTTAATTCTGATCAGAGGTGTCATGAAATATTGCGTTCTGAAGTGAGTAACTTCTCTTGTTGGTGGACTTGTAGCCAGTGCGTGTGTGTGTGTGTGTGTACCTTTCTCTCAGGTGGATCCAGAGGTCTCCAGCTGTTGGCTCTGAGCTGGTGAAGCTCATCAAACTTCAGGCTTATGTTCTCAATTGAAAGCTGGAGCATGTCCCAAAACCCAGCCAGGTCTGAGGCCACAGGTCGAGGGTGGGCATTTGGGTTCTGTCAAGAGTAGAAAAAGACAACAAGTTAAAGGAGTAAGAATTACTTTTCACAACATGTCTTTCAATTATTATTGTCACTAATATGTAGCATTTTTTTTCATCTGCTCTGTAAACACATATATTACACATCTGTCCATCCTGGATGAGGGATCCCTCCCATCTTCCTAAGTTTTCTCACTCACGGATTTTCACTTTATTGTCCACATGAGAATGGTGAGAGGCTGGAGCCAATCCCAGCTAACCTAGGGTACTTCACAGGGCAAACTTGTGATGCAAGGTGGAGCAGCCTGCGCAGTGGCAATTCCGTCCGGTGCACCACCATGCACAGCAAATTTGGCAGTTTGGTAGACAGAGGTGTGCCGAGATGGGTGTGACGGCACAACAGGGCGAGGTGTCGACAGATTCATCTTGGCGCAGTGACACTTTCGTGCAAAAAGACTGTGTCAACAGTGTGCTAAAAGCTCACCAGCTCTGACCTGGTCTACTCTCAGCTCAAGGCGACGCGTCACCAAAACGTCACAGGCAGGTTTACAGAAAGTCAGGCACATTTCAATGCAATTAATAATTACTACAACCACTATTTAATGTAACTGTCTGAATCAGTACATACAACTATCGACTGTCCCGTTATATCTGATGTCAGATCAAAGGCGGTTGGCATGTGTAATGGGATTTAATTAATGCAGCTGAAATTGTCATGCAAACTAATGACTTCACATCTCTCTCAGCCAACCGCAAACAGCCACAGCATCAGATAGTGAGTATATATTAGGCTTCTCTGATCTCATAAAATTCAGTGCATTCTTTGTGGCATGTTGCGTGCTACTTTGTGTGGCACATGGAGACCAGCAGAGGCACGAGATAGGAGAGACCACCTGGCTGCACAGCTTTGCCCTAAATGTTTCCATTTATACATTTTTGTTTTGGAAACTATTTTCTCAATCACATTAAAGATACATAAAATCATGAAACAAAATGGTGTTAACATCAGTTTTATTGATTTATTGAACTAGTCTCCTCTTCCTCCTCTTGCACGGGACGCTCTGAGCTCCCCGTTGGATCTGGAAGAGGGTTAATCAAACATATTCACATCTTTGATTTTGTGTAATACAAAGTTACATGCCAAAATGATCAGAATTCAATTGGGTAAGTCAACTTTATTTCACAAGCAAACACTAGTGACAAGGGCCAGACCACGAGCTTGGAATTGTGTCCTTGTCCATGCACAGGTGCTTCTGATGCCTCCAGTGCTCAGAGATCTTTTGTTTGGCCCTTCTTCTTATTGAACGTAAGAAGAAGGGCCAAAGAAGCTCATTTGATTGGTGAAGATTTGACCCATCTGTGTTAAACCCAGTCACGCCTTCTCTCCCTCTCTTTGCCACTTGCGCCAGTAGGAGGGACAGAGGTAGGACAGAGGAGTACTTGCGCCAGGCTGCGCCCACTGTGCTGTACACAACACTTGCAAAATGCGCCTGGACACACCCTGGTGCACCGCACCGCGCCACGCCACGCCACGCCACGCCACGCCACGCCACGCCACGCCTGTGCTGTGCCTAGTCTATGAAATTAGAGCCCAGTGAGACAAACAATTGTTAACTCTCATATTCACACCTATGGTCAGTTTAGAGAGTCCAGTTTGCCTCTGCCTGTTTTTGGACTAAACTAGAGAACCTGGAGAAAACCAATGTGTACGTGGGGAGAACATGCAAACTCCACACAGAAAGGCGCTCAGTCCAACTGGGACTCACACTGACCTTCTTGCTGTGGGGCAACAATGCTAGCCACTCTGCCATGTTTCCCCTCCTATGGTTTCCCTTATTAAATGTGTTTTGGACATTAGTTTATTTTAACCTGAACTATTTCATTTCATCCTTTTCAAAATATATGTTTACCTTGAGTGAAGGGCTAATGCATAGACTTACATGATCGCACCTCATACTGTTTTGCATTGCTTAATTTCATAGCTATGGGATGTCCATCTCCCTCCTGATCTCCATGTTGTGGCCCATGAGTCAGCTATAACATTGACAAACTAAAGCTTTGAAATGATGCTGCTACTACAGGAAAAGTCCAAAAGCAACAGTGCCACTAAAAGAGCTTAAAATAAATCACCAACCAATGAGACACTAGGCCTCAAAGATTAATGAAGGAAGAGAAAGGGTTGGAATAAAAAAAGATGAATGACAAAGTTAAAAGGCAAACGTAAAAGTCGGTACTCCAGAAAGGATAGTGTAAGTAAATTCTTTCTCAGATGGGTTTGCTGAACTCACCAGGTTCTCCTCACACAGCTCCCTGAACTGCTGGAACTTCTGCGACATCAGCAGCTGAGCACTTCCTACAGCACTTCTCATCTTCCCCAGGACTGTGAGCACAACAGTGTTTAGAATGACACTGAATGACACTTTCCTGCATTGTGTTGTGTACTGAGAAAAATGTACAACATTGCTTTGTCCTATTCAACAGGACACGATCTTCATGTACAGTACTTCAGGTTGCAGCTGATCATATGAGACTTTGCTTGAAAATAATATTAAGACTTTATTCTCAAAAGCTTTTTTTTTCTTCAGTATGGCCCAAATAATCCATTGTATATTTTATAAAAATACGACTGTTTAAATGTACAATTTTCTGACAAAAAAACAGTTGCTCATTTTTAAAATATATGTGTGTTATAAACGCCAGTTGTTAGAGCGTTAATATATTGGCAATCTCAGTTCCTGTCATTTGGCTGTAGATCACAAGTCAGTCTTGACTGTGTTGTTTATTCATATTCTTTACATTTATCCACCGTCAATATTTTACTGATATTAAACTTACTTAAAATTACTTGATTTCTATCCCCATAAGGATGACAAGTCCCTATAATGTGAATGTATTTACAGATTTAGGTCCCCACACCATAACGTAGACACACACATACAAAGACATACTGTCTTCAGGCAAGTCATTCTCTCGCTGGTCAAGCTCCATCTGCCGACACCAGCCCTCCATGCGGTCAGTCTCAGCCTGCAGCAGCTTCAGAAACCAGCGGCCATCTCTCTGACATACTGAACGCTGCACCACCTGGAGTAAATTGTGTTTTCACAATAATGTTACGAACTTAGCAACATGGAAAAATCTTTTAAATCATAAGAAGCCCCTAAAGGGACATGAGCTAAAAAGTAATTAATTAATTTTCAGTTTCTCATGCTCACAAGAAAGTTCCTCAGGTTCATAATATATAGATTCTCTTGTTCATGAGATTGATTCTTGTAAGAACCTGAAATTATTATTATGATGATTATTATTATTATTATTATTATTATTATGGGCTCCGTAAAATCACACATGCCTGTTGATTTTATTTTTATTGTAACTAAATTAATGATTAATGTATAGCATGCCAATGAATTAACTATAATAAAATAGGATTTCAAAAAATGCTCATGTTGGTTTCACTGGTAATTCTGTAGGATTGCTAACTTCTCCCACTCTAGGATTTGCCGGCTTTTTCAGTGATCTGCAGTTTGATTTGGTAGAGATTTTTATGCTCCCATATACTTTTCCATTGGTAAATCAATTAATTATATAATATGAAAAAAGTTGCAGTTCCATTGTATTCACTAATATATCTTTACATGACACAAGTATCTTTGTTCTGAATTTTACATTTTTCATCACCTGGCTCTTGACTTAGGCACAGTTTTTATTTTGGCCCCCTGTGTAATTGAGTTTGACACACCCGCATCTACTTTCACATTATAGGTAAGTATTTCTTCTATTTATAAATTAAAATATTAATTAGAATACACTTGAGGACGAAATTATTAGTCCCCTTATGAAAAAGAATTTTTAACACAGCTTTTTCAAACATCCTAGTTTTGTTTTGGATGCTTCCATTATTTGAACTGGCATACAAAAATGAAATTATTCCACAACAACCAAAAATTACCAAGGACAAAATTATTAGCCCCTTAAGAACTGACCTTTTAACTGAGTCATTGCACAAATCATTGTTGTGCAATGATGTAATGATGCGCTTAACTGATGATTTTGTGGAATAATTTCATTTCTGTGCGAAGTCAAATAATGGAAGCATCCAAAATAAAACTATGTTGTGTTAAAATTATTTGCTCTGTTTAACAGCATGCGGGAGATACTTATAAAACAATTACATTTCCATAGGAGGGCTAATAATTTCGTCCTCAACTGTAGATTTAAGATGTTTTATGGCTTAAAATGTCAAAAGCAGCGAAATGCAGTCATTTACTGCTGTTTGTTGGTGAGAGACAATTACAATTATGTGTTATGTGCTGTGCAGAACACCCATGAACCTGTTAACATTGTATTGGTTCTCACATACCTCTAGTATAGAAGAGCTATTGAAGGTGACATCAAGTGGGTCATCTGTTACACTGTCTATCCAAGGGTCTGGAGGAGGGAGGATGGATGGATCAAAGCCCACGTCTTCATAGTCATCAGAGGCACAGGCATGGTAGTGGTTCCCTGATCCCTGGATGCTGACGGTGGAGGTGGCTGCATCGCGGGAGTACTGTCGAGCAAGGGCACTCGATGAAAGGACTTCTATATCAGTGTCGGGGGAGTCCAGAGGGGTGTCCAGCAAGTCAGGCATGTCCAGATCTGCCTAGAGGGTATATATAAATAAATTGCTGAGTAAACAAAAACGTGCCTGTTGCCTGTTGCCTAAAATGTAGAACATTTTATTGTGATTAGAATGTTTTAAGTGTTGTTAATAAGATACTGAATGTAGTAGTAAAATATTTACAGTACAGCAACAAATAATAGACAGCAATATTAATTATTTTAAGTTCAGAGAAAGCTCTGAAGATGCCAGTCCCAGCTGAATCTGTAGCCAGAGTGCCAATCTTTACTTCTTTATTTCTACTACTACAATCTACTTCATTGTATGTTTATACTGTACAATGATATAAAAGGATACATAGCTGGCTGAAGTTAGTCATATCTAATAATAAACTGAAGAAGCCTCTTGGACGAGAGGTGAATCATCTTCATCTAAACTCAAGCAAGTCCAGTTACAGCTACTACAGAAGACTATGCCCTGGATGACTGAAATCCAATAACGAAATAAACTGTATATATATACATACGTATATATATATATATATATATATATATATCATCATATATAGATTCATTACACATCACAATAGACGCCTGTTATCCCAAAATCTTTGTCGAAGGGAGATGATTAGACACAGAAACTATTCTCTACAGTATTGAAAGTTGTGTCCACAGAAATCAGAACTCGCCACCTTTGAACTGTAAATATTGGTGGAGCCCAGATACGGCCATTCCCAAAACAGTTTGTGTCATCCAGGTTCTACTTAAGTATGTTAAGGTCATAGGCAGATGGCTATTGGTATCAAACCTGGTAAACTGCCCACTGAGAATCTGGGGTGACATCCAGCTGCTCAGACAGACAGATGGCTGAAGTTAACTCTGTTCTTCTCAGTACTGAATTGTCTTCCATAAATTCTTCAAACTTAATTCATCACTGACTCCAGAGACATCTTCAACAGTTTCCAAAGCCCTGTTGACGGAAAACTCCCTGGATGCCCTTCCTGACACAACCCACTGAGATCAGTGTCCAATTGAGAGTGTTCAATTAACAAAGAACAATGGGGATTGGGTACCTTGCATAAGATTACATGAAATATTTGGTTTACAAGTGAACGATGAGATTATTTTTTTCTCCTTTAAGTCTATACGAAAGTGCCTTAACAAGGGCTTACCTGTACAGCTGCTGTAACACTGTTGGAGCGCTGAAAACGACGATACCTGAAAATACAAATACAAACCATAAAAACATATTTAGTTTTTCTAATTTTTGATGAGAGAAATAACTTTAATAATCAGGGATTCAGTGGTGACATGCTCTTATTCATCAGTGTTTAAATGATTCCAAGGGTTATTATGACCAGTGATATAGAGCTCCAGTAGCTGAAGCAACCAAGGCAATGCCATTGTGACAGGGAATGACGCTGTTCACATCTATAGACGTACTATATATAACCAGCAGCATACCGAACAACATGTTAGGTAACTCGTCTCTTTGCCATCTGTTTTCATAAAAAGTAAAGATAGTAGGTAGATGTTGTGCACCAGAATAAAGAATTAGTTGGAGACTATGGGGTTGAAAGGGGGGACTTTTTACCAGAGTTGGATGACTGGATCAACACGAGGGCAAAAGAAAAATCCCCTCTGAAAACAAATCTATTAAAACTAGCAGTTTAAGCAAGTTTGATTTGCTTAATGGGTTGGTGTTGGGAACACTGCTGATGTACTGCGGTAATGTACTGTGTCACTTCCTGTTTCAACTGGTGTCGCACTGTGTGTGTGTGTGTGTGTCTCTCCTGCATTCTACTGTCAGACACAGGGCTGCCAACTCTCACCCTTTTGCCATGTGACACGCTTTTCCCTGTTTTCCCACATACTCACGCCACACATTCAATTTCTCAGCCAAGACTCGTTCATTCCTTTTCAAACTCCCTGATGGTAGATGGTGCTGATGAGCGCCACTGAACCCTATGTGCCAGAAGTTAGCGACAGAGGAAGAGATACCCGAAGAGAGAACGGGAGAAAATAAGTCTGATGAGAATCTGAGCTGACACTAGGTATATAACAATGAAATGTAGTCCAACTGAGTACTCACTCATCATGAAAGAGATTATTCGTTTGTATGTGTGAACATCAATTTAGTGTGGTGAATGTAGCTGTATGCAGCTGTTATAACAAGCAGCAGGAGAGAGCACCATGTTCACCTTGTGGTATACTGTATGCACAAAACTTCAGCTTATAGCATTGTTTATTTACTTACATGGCATTTATCTTATTAAATTATTTATGTATATGATAATTTTATTATTATTAATTAATTATTATTATTATTAAATAATAATAATAATTATTATTAAATAATAATTATTATTATTATTTTAAGGAAAGGCATGGGAAATTAAACCATAGTAAACATCGTTGCTATTAACCTGCCAAACAAAAGGACTCACTGGATGAAGACTTTTTTCTGTAGCACCAATAACAGCACTTCGAACGGGTAAGATGTATTCCAAAGAATTTAACATAAATACAGGAAATGTCTCCAATAGAAGTAGGCATGTTTTTGTAACTGAGCATGTAATTGAGTCACATTTATACCCTGAGTGTGAGAGAGTGAGTGTGATGGAGTGAGTGTGAGTGCATCACAGGAAAGCCTATGTCTATAGCAGCATAACACTTATATTCATTATAATCCATGTCATATGGCACATAAATCACTAAAGCTGCAGGAGTGGGATTTATTAAAGTGAAATAAGGTCTGATTCATCTTTACATGTAACTTTTTTATTTCTGTCCTAATTACGTGCATTGACTGAATAGCCCTGTCCCTGCACCCTCCAGTGTGTGGACTGCACCTCCAGTGGCCGGATGTCTAAAATGAGATGTTTTTAAAAAAAGTATGACAAAAAGTAAAACAAAAGTATGATGTTTTAAATCAAACAAACAAAAAAATAAACATTTTATTTATATTAAAATTAATACCGCTATAGATGTAATTAATAATCAGAAGTCCACATTTGGTGTTTGTTGTTTGCTGTTGGTCTGCAAGCACCAGTAAACAGTAATGTCAGTCACGGCATAACTTTTAAACTTTGGTTTTAAACATAGTTGACTGAACATAAATGTGGGCATTTTGTATAATTATTTTACCACATAAACTAATTTAGTTGGTGTTATGAAATAAACATATGTTTATTATTTTAATCTGATGTAGGGAGCAAGGAGCAGACAGCTGAATTTATTCGGCACAGAGGTGGAAAAGATCGCCTCTTCACCAGGGCCGAAAACTTGGTATGTGTTGCCTGGCGGTAATACAGAAATATTGCATTAGTAATCCCTAAAATATAAATGTAGTGTTATTTTTAGAATATCCTATAGGAAAAGTTAAAGGGGCATGACCATGTGTAATTTGAACCTGTGTGTCAAAACTACCGATACATGTTCCCTTTTTTCTTTTGTCTCTGATTTGTACTATTTTGGAAACAATGGACCTGCAAGGCAAGGTAACCAGACAAAAAAGTGGGACAATTTAAAAAAAGAAATATAAAGTATGTATACAGTATATAGTATGTATATTTTAGTTTGATAAATCTGTTTACAGCATTTTTTTGTTTGTTTGTTTTATCATGGCATTAATAAAGTACTCTTTATTTTTTTCATTATTGTTTTTGTTGACTTCCATGAATGATTCCTCTGTTTCAGGGTTTCAAGTGTCCAGGGTCGAGTGAAGGGGTGAGTGCGAAGCCCTCTGCTTGGCAACTTGGCCCTGGTATGTCCTCACAGATGAGGTACTTGGACAAAGGCATTCAGTTGCTCCGCCTGTCCTCATCGCCTCTATCCCTGAGGACAGACCAGGGCCAAGTTCAGCAGAGAGTGTATGAGAGGAGGATAGGGGGAGGAGGGACCCAAACCTCAACATTTTTTAAATGTAAATCGTGATTATTACATTTGCTCATTGTTTGATAATAAATAGACTGTTCAACAACAGTATCTTTAATTTTATTAACTTATGTTGATCCTACAATACTGTATTCTTGACTGCAAAGAAATGGAAAAATTGTTAAAATAAAATCCTGATATTTGCTTTTGAAGCTTAATCACATTTGTAAACTAGATTTTTAGAGCCATAAAACGTTTCAGCTGATGACAAACTTTTTGTTATATACTGTTTTCTTTGGTGCAGTATGTAGTAAACTACACTACAAGCTCTACAAGAGAAAACATAAAATATGCTTATATGTAAAAGTACCAATGGTGCCATGACATGTCCATTGTCAGTGTTTTTCTATTATGCCTGATGTGCTTGGATTATATCATGCAACATAAATGTGTATGTTACATTTACTGCTGTAGATTTTAGCTTAGGTTCAATTGTAAGTACATCTGGCTGATTTAATCTACAGTGACATATCAGATTATACTGTATAAAATTATGACACGACTGTAGTATGGCTTCATAATGTCCTGCCAGATTTATTAGGGTTAGTATTTGGTAAAGAGTTAGGTTTAATCATGTTTATTTTACCTGTTCATGCTTTTCTTTCAGCCTGAGAAACATCACATCACACCGGCATCTGTGGTGAAGGTTCTTCAATAGCGTTAATGCTAAATCAGTTTTTTAAAATGAGTACAAAATCTGAAGGCTCCATCAAAATAACTTAATAAACTAAATTAAAACATGCTGAAAATTATTAATTTGTAAAGAATACTATTACTACTAATTCTAGAACCAAAAATATGAGCAGTATGAAAAATATTTTTTTCTTTGGTTTTTGATGTAACCAGTGAGGTGGGTAGACTGGACCATCTCATTTCGCAGCACCTGACTTCCAAGTCCTTCGAAACGCAGCAGACAGAGTCATGTCCTCTTCCATATGATATGGAATTAAATGTCTGAAACAGTTTTGTGAACTCTGTGAAGTGGAGTGCATGTAGATCCTCGTGCATATCTCGGTTCTTTGGCTAAGCCATGAATGTTGTGTGACCAGGATCCTGAGGCTGTATGAACCTCTGGCCAGCTACTTTAAATCTGCTATTGTTAATCACATACTTGTATTATTGACAACCTCTTGTTTTGTGTTATTTATTGATTTATTCAAGATGAAAATCAAGCCAGGTTCCAGAGGCTTGTGCAGCCACTCACTGACCCCATGACTGAGTTGTACCGGCTGTTCTTCAAAGCCACCATACCAACTTCTTTCAACTTGCTTCTTCAAAGAAAGCAGTCGTCTTTCGTATTTTTGTTACATGATGAGGTGGGATTGGATTTTGCTGTTTTTTTCCATTCTGTGTTTCTTGCTGATATCTGCAGGGATCCTCTAAAACAGGTTTCACCTGCTATTTGGGTAAATGTCTGTTATAGATGGTGAAATTTGTACACAAGCTATGTTCCAAGTTTATGGTTCCAGCAGCTCTGCAGGGCAATGAGGAGCCTTATGAAATTACCTTTATGTTTTGTTTATTGGTACTTTTTAGTTCCATCGATTGATTTGATGCATGAGCCAACACATGCACACACTCACACAATCCACACATAACCAACCGGACAGACTACAATCAATATCAACAAACCAAGTAAGTGCAAACAAAGAAAACTTGAAGCACATAAAAGAACTCTCGACGGCATAAAGGCTTTAGCTAAGCACCACATTAAAAAGCTATTGACCTAACAGTAATCTTAGCTAAAATACCCTGCATTTTATGATGAGGTATGTTCACTCCTAAACTGCACATGAGCTATTCCTCTGTGGCTTCTCCTCAGAGATGCTTATGTACTGCTGCTGGTTGATGACAATATACCTAAAACTAAAACATCTCCCATCTCCTCCGATACCATGGGCCAGAGGACCATGACCTTCTGAGTGAGGAGAAATTATCAGACCATGCCAATGCTATCCTAGCTGGACAAAATTGAAATGGAAAGCTTCTGGGCTGAAATGGCAAGGTAAACATTTTTTTTTGTCTTTCTCCTTGCCAGTATCCATTGCTTTAAAATTGTTGCATGCTATTTTATTTTTTTTATACATTGCTTGCTGTCTGGTGTTGCATTCAAATGCAGATGCTGAGATGGTGTTTTCTGTTGTGGGACTTAATAAAACCAAGACAAGAAACAGCCTAGCCTAGCATTGGATGGCACCCTAGCATCCATAATGACCATAAACATAGCCAACCTGGAGCCCTGCTTCAAATGGGAGCCCCCCTCAGATATCATCAAGGCCTCCAAAAAAGCCACAGGTCAGTATAACTGTTCCCACAGATCATAGAGTAGGACTTTGCTCAGCCCAGCTTCTGATCTGCATCTGATACTGATTATGCCTCATTTTTAGTTATTTCTTGTAAGACGTTCATCTGTTTAAGCACGTTCTGATGGACAACGTGGTGGGAGGCTTTGAATAAAGAATAATGTCCCTCCCTTACTAATTAAGGTTAGGTTTCAGTTAAGAATTAATTTAATACCATTCTAATCAAAATATCAAACAGCTTGTCTAGCTCAAACTGGTCTATAAATAAGGCTATATTGTGGTACATAGGTTGTCATTTAGGCACAACAATAGTTTTCTGGTTGAATGTACAGCTAAAGTCTAGAAGGTCCTACAGGTCAGGATGCAGAACATGAATCAGAATAAGTTCAGATATTGCGCATCTTTAGCAGACCACCTCAAAATCCACTAGAATGCAGGAATCACATCTACTTAATCAAAAATGTCCTGGACCTTCAGCTATGCCTTTGCTTCACAGAACGTAACCAATATTGTCCATCTCCAGTAGGCCGCTCCTATCAACAGCTTTGGGCCTCCCCACGAACCACCAGAATGCAGGGTACAAAATGGTTACAACATCAAATTAATTCTAATTCTCTGATGTCTCGAGCCACCAACTTGTGGCTGTGTGCGTGGCATAATTTTGGTCACTCCCGATCTCACTCCAAGGTTTTTTGAAAAGTTGGCAAACTTCAAAAGTTTTGAAAAGTTTGAAAAGTGCCTGCAGACAATCTCTGCCATTATTTATCTAGGGTCACAATCTATTAACTGGATAGGTACTAGTATTATTGGTTTTACCTTTTGGCAACATTTTCCCTAAACTCTATCTTTCATGTAGATTCACAAATTGATGGTGGTTTTCCTAGCTTGACCGTTAGCTTAGCAGTGATGGCTTCTCTCTCTCTCTCTCTCTCTCTCCCCTCTGAGTGAACCTTGAATATATTGAATGAACCTTGAATATATTGAGTGAACCTTGAATATATTGAGTGAACTTCTGAATATATTGAATGAACTTCTGAATATATTGAATGAACCTTGAATATATTGAATGAACTTCTGAATATATTGAGTGAACCTTGAATATATTGAGTGAACTTCTGAATGTATTGAATGAACCTTGAACATATTGATTGAACCTCACTTCACTGACGTCATCGTCGGCACCTTACCCATTTTGACCTATGCGGATGCGGCAGCAAAAATGGCTGAGTCAGCTCGGAATTTAGTTGCAGCTCTTTCAAATAATGAAGAAGTAATAACCACACTGGCAAACCCTAACCCTTGTGCAGGCCAGCATGCTGAAACCCGATCCCGTGCCCACCACTCTTCTTCGGACTGCCTCTTTAATCGAGGCAGAACTGGTATGAGATTGTGTGTGTGTGTTCAAGCAGACAGCATGCCTTCAACCACGGCCCCGGTGTATAACATATATATATATATATATATGTGTGTGTGTGTGTGTATATACACATATATATAAATATCTTAAAGGAGACATAGAATGGTCTTTTTGAACCAAAAATTGAGATTACTGATGTCGACTAAATAATATTTATGGTCAAAAACCTCATAGTCTCTTCAGATTAAGCCAGTTTATTACTCATCTCTGACAGCATTTGAGCAGGCGCTCTGTTCAAACAGGCTTTAAGTAGATTAGACAGAAAACAGAGTTCCACTAATCTCGACGAATTTCATTTAGCCTGGAAAGATGGTTTTATAGCATTCAAAAATGTCCCTCACAAAGCTACCCTATTATTCTTCTTTAATTGAAGAAACCAAGAATAATCACAAGTTTCTTTTCAGCACTGTAGCCAGTCTGACACATAGTCCATTCCTCTAACACTGAGCAGTGATGACTTCATGAATTTCTTTGTAAATAGGTGATTTGACATCTTGACGTCTTCCAGGCACATCATTGAAGACGTCATGATGTGCCTGGAAGACGTCAAGATGTCAAAGAATCAACGGGTGTTTCGGTTCTTCCAACATCATACATCATACCCTGGATGACCCCAGCCTGTGTCCAGACAGCAGCCTAGCTACTATGGCTGCATGATTCCCCTCTTTTAACCATAACCATAACCATCTTGAGGCCCTTTCTGTCACTTTGGTGGAACTGCGAAAGGCTCTCCTTCTCTCTCTATCACTGCCCAGCTTACTAAGTGCTCTTGTCAGAGACCGTGCTGCAAAGCCACTACGTGGCAGCTGCTGACCATCTCTGCCTTCTTTCCAAGCTTTCTATCAAAGGCCTGTTCCAGTCGATCTCCCCATGGTCCTGTTAGCTCAAGCTGCACCACATGCTTTGTGGGCTCAGAGACTAGAATTATGGGAAAACCTGAACCATCTCTTAGTTATGCTGCTATAGACCTAGACTGCTGGGGGATTTCCTGTGGTGCACTCACACTCACTTTCTTCCACTCAGGGTATGAATATGATGTTATTCCATGTCATTAACCTTGTTCTTTCTCTCCCAGGTTTGTGCCTTTCCTTCCAGTCCTCTCTCTTGGTGTCCTCTTGCAGGCTACTGGCAGCAGGACACAGTTGCAGTTTAAATACTATTATTATTATCACTAATAGTAGTATTATTGTCATTATTGTGCTACAGTTAAAGTTGATATCAGTATCCTTTCTTATCAACAATCTCTGCTGCTGCTTGTATAAATGACACTGTAGTTCTATAAACATGACTTCCCTGCTCCTGGTCTCTCTCTCCTGTCTCTATCTTGCCTCCTACTTTCACTTTCTTCAGCCCTTTCTTTCATCCACCTCTTCTCTGTCCCCCATTTTTCTTCTTACTCTAATCAGTTGAGCCAGATGGCTGCACATCTTTGATTCTGGTTCTGTCAATTTTTTCTTCTTGTTAATAAGGAGTTTTCTTTTTCTCTCCAGTGATGCCTAGTGCTTGTTCATAGTGTGAGCTGCTGGGTTTCTCTTGTCTCTGTAATATTGTAAAGGTTTCTACTTTACTATGTACAGTGCCTTAAGATAATGTATGTTGTGACTGTATATACAAATAAAATTGAATTTAATCCATCTGTTTTAAATCCCTCTGTGATCCTGTGACTTGGTGAGACAAACTTGCTTTCATTCCAGGAAGAGGACCGTAGGAAGGGGAGAGGACATCATAACTGCAGGGATTCTATGCCGATATTTGACTGGTAAGACCCGTTCAGCCTATGTTGCAATGGATGTCAGAGACTCTGTGAAAGTAAAGAAGGCTATTTTTGCTAAATACGAGGTTGATGCAGAGATGTATCGTCAGAGGTTCCGGGTCCCAGGAAATGCTGGAGGAAGAGACCCTCCAGATAATCAACCCTGAAATCTGCATAAGGATTAAGGAACGCAACCCATAGTCCTCCACCCATGCTGCAGAGCTGGCAGAAACCTACATCACTGCTAGACATGGAAGGAGAGATCTCCAGTTAGGAGGTGGCGACAACCATGCAAGGTGGGACCAAGGGCAGCCAAGAGATTTTAGCAGAACCACTCATAGTAGTGAGTTTAGGAAGAAAAGAAAAGTCATCCACACACACTAGACCCAAACCCCAAATAATCTGTCATAACTGTGGTCAGCCAGGTCACATTAAACCTGAATGCCCTTTAGGCCCCACTGGTGAGTCCAGGCTCTGCTATGCCCCCATTCCCCTAGTTTTAACCCCATTAGGTCCAGGAAAATAGATGTCAATGTTCCTGTAACGGTCCGGGGTAAGATTCTTGAGGCTATGATAGACACAGGGAGCAGCAAAACTTTTTTGTGCCATAATGGATAATGTGTTGACACAATGCACCTCACTCGGGTAGGGATGGTGAATGTCAGGTGCATCCATGACGATGTGAGGGAGCACGATGCGGTTAACCTTACTTTGGAGATAGACGCTCAGCCTTACTTGCGGAGGCGGACAGACCAAGTTCCATATGAGAGGTATCTCATTCAATCTGGGAGGAACCAGGAACATGAGCAGACACCACATTGTGGTGGTAGGCCTCCAGTCTCAGCGAGGTGAAATATTGTGACATAAAACCTGCTGTTGTTTTGCATGTGATTTCTGCATTTGCCTTTAGCTACTGATTAGTAATTATTATTATTATTTTTGTTTGTTTGTTTTGTTTAGTTCGGGGGTTTTATTTTCCATGTATGTATTTTTTTTTCACTGTAAATTATTCGATTTTGGTGGATTGCTGGGAGAAAATAAAAGACGTCTCTATACATCCTCTGCTACATCATCCTTTGCAAAAAACAGACTTCCTGTCACAGTACCTTCTCACACCCTCTGAATATATTGATTTTATATGCACTGTTACAAAACACTCCAAAAATAATGATTTTATGCATTGCTTTTAATGATTGTACTAATGTAGTTTACAACTCTGCCTATAAGCTGACCTTGAGTGCTGTCAAAGGCACCTTAAAAAAATGTATTATTATTTATTATTAGAGTGATTTTTATTTAACAATTGTTTTTGTAGAGTGATCATAATTTCATAACAATTACTGAAACACGATGCTAGTTTGCAGCTTCCCTGTCAGCACTTAAGGCAAAATTAAGGGAAAGGTAACTTACAATTATGGTTGTGGTATGTATTTTTGAGACACACTATGCCATAATCTCTTTTTTTTCATCTTCTCCCTGTCTAGGGGTTGCCACGGGGATGATCTGCACACATGATTTGGCAGACTTTCAGGACAGACAGGACGCAACCCACTGGCATCAATTTAGAGTTTACAATGGACCATGAGCAATGGAGACTGGGTATGCTGCTCAGGAGTGGCCCAGTCCTTCACCAGGTGGAGACTTGAGCTAGAAAGCTACCAGTTACAAACCAAGTTCCCTTTCCACTTGGCCTTGGGCTGCCCACACTGTTATGTCAATAAAACCTTTATTTTATGTGAGAAAGTTGGGGGCAAGATTGTTGCAAGTTAGGTGTCCTTTAATTGCCCCCTAAAATTGCTTACTAGCAAGCTGTGAATCTGGATGCCAACTTCAGCTTAATTTCAGACTCCACCTCGAAATCTTATTTATTTTACATGCTTTAATTTTTAAGTGTGAGCTTTGTCTGGAGTAGAATGAGGGGAAGTTAAACAAAAAAGTTTAAGATGTAATGTTACAGGTCAGGAATGATGTTTCCATGTAAGAAGTACTAGTGGGTACTGTAAGAATCAGATATATTCAGTCTGTGATGTATTGCTCAATCTCAGTGGATTAAAACTGTACACTGGAAGCTGTATCATTGGGGGGATTCTCATATTCTCTACAAAATGGCCAAGAAAGAAAAAAAAAAAAAATAGTGTCATATATGTATGTATGTAATCTTATGAGCACAACAGTATATCCCTTCTCACTGGGGGTTGCTCTCATAGAAGCAGCAAGACAATAAGTCAGAGGGGAGATTTCATCATCATCCCCACACTCTGAGATTGGGTACCAATCCCCAGTAACAACAATGCCTATCAGCACAAGGGCAGCTGACCTAAGACATAAGATCATAACCTGGATGAATGCAAACTTCTCTCACTTGCCAAGACTAAGTAACAAGGTACCATCAGAATCTCTACTAAGGGACACTGCTATCCCAGCTGACGACATTACTGAGACCAATAAGTTGATTTATACAGCAGCATCAGTGGTCTTTCAGATGTTTGGTTACAAGCTGAACAACCTCCATGGAGAAGAAAAGAAGGTTAGAAGCTAAAATCAAGGCAACAAGGACAGAGGTTTGCCATTTATCTGAGCTGCAGAGAGGCATGATAAAGAAAGAGCTGCCTAAGAAACACATCAAGTTGTCTATACCTGAGGCACTAGAGACTGCCAGACAAAAACTCCCACTGCTGAGACGAAAAATAGAGGGAGAGTATATGGGAAAAAGAGGCGTCACATAACACCAATGCCCAGTGGCTGGCTGATCTGAAAGCAGACCACAGAACAAGATCACAACGGCAGACATCCAAGATCAAGTGTCCAAAATAAAAAGCTGGTCAGCACCAGGCCCTGACATGACCCACAACTACTGGTCAAAGAAGCTAATCTCTCTCCATAAATGCCTAGAAGCACCGATGAACCAAATGTTGCTGTGTGGAACCCACCCAGAATGGTTGACAAAAGGCCAGACAGAACACCCAGAAAGGAGCAGTACCATGTGACTACGGACCTATAACCTGCCTCAATAACCTGCACAACATGGAAGCGCCTATCAGGCATCACTGCAATGAAGATGAATAAGCACACGGTTCAATGAGCAGAGCCCAGAAAGAAATTGGCAGTAGCACAAGAAGAGCCAGGCACTACAATGCATGGATTGACTCTAAGAAAGCCTAAGACTCGAGGCCACACACACGGATACTGGAATGCTTGGGACTGTACAATATCAACAGGACTTTAAGGATCTTCATCAAGAACTCAATGAGACAGTCAATTCTACTGCATAGACCTGAACCCCCTCAGCCAGATAATCACAGAGAGTGGTTGGATACCAACTCCAAAATGGAACAACAATCAGCCACCTCCTCTACATGGGTGATTTCAAGCTATATGCCAAGAGTGAGCGATATATTGACCCACTGATCCATCACACCAGAGTCTACAGTGAAGACATTGGGATGTTATTCAGACTTCATAAATGCAGCCAAATGATTTCAAAGAGAGAGAAGATTATCAGAACTGAGGGAGTAGAACTACCTGAAGTGAAGGCAATATAGCAGATGTTGAGGACAGCTACAAATACCTTGGGATCCTACAAGCAAATGAGACCATGAAGAGGCCTCTGACCCAAGCTTGACAGACTGTCAAGTGGGCGAGACGGGAATATATATATATATATATATATATATATATATATATATATATATATATATACAGTACTGTGTATAAGTCTTAGGCTACCATTAGATTAATTGTTTAAGCAATGCTATAATGACCATCCTGTACAATTATTTCTCAATCACTTTATTGGAACAATCCTGAAAATATGCGGAAACAGTTTGAAAATATGCAGTTTGAAAATAACATCTTTTTCAGAAAAAACAAGAACGCTTCTATAATATCAAATATTTAGTGTGACCTACATTTACACTTGAACAATAACACAACCATGGCTCTTTAAAACCTGGAATGGAACCCTAATGTTATTGGTCAAACCTGTGTTTCTCCTACTATTTCATGCCAACAAATAGCTGCTGTGAAAAAGGTCTATTATACCTGGTTTACTCAAGACATGTTGGAGCATTACATACACATGTTGCACAAGTTCAGATCATGGACAGGTTGATTATATAGTATAAGACTGACTTTTAGTCACATCTTTTCAATCTAAACGCCAACGATCACAAAACTCACATAAAAACAACAAAGCTGGTGGTGTCCAGAGTCTCACATAAAGAGTGAAAAAGTATATATATATATATACTTTTTCACTCTTTATGTGAGAAATGTGCAACTCACCCTCTGTCATCCTCCACTTGAACACCTACAGAAGTGAACTTAGATGGGTCCTCTGGATCAGGAATCTCCTCCGGTCCATCCACCTACAGCAGGGGTCATGAATTAATATTCTGAGAGGTCAGACTAATTTCCTCAAGCAGAGGTCCAGAACATCATAATATCTAATGATATTAGTGCAATGTATAATTGTATAAGTACAATGTATAATGCCTGCATATTCAACAACTTTTCATAAAAAAAGAAAGAATAATGAAAATAACTTTTTGCTTTTTTCTACCAATTTCACGTTGAATTGAAGGGATTGTAAAGCATTGTAATATAAACAAATGCTATTTTCTTTTGTCATGCAAAGTTACTTTCCTCTATTTGTTTATTCTTCCTTTTCTTGTCTCTCCCTGGACTTTGTGTCTCACTCACTAAATGGTTGAAATACTCATTAAAAGTGGCATTGCATTGCATGATTTACAGCATTGCATGCTGCACCCGTTAAAATACAAACACTGTATCATAAGGTGCCAATTATTAATGATTTGTGAAAACAGATCTACATAAGTCTGGATGCAGATCCGAATTATATTCTGCCTATTAGTGACGTCTGACTTAATACACACAGGTAAGCTGAAAAGTTCATAAGATGACAAAAAAGTAGTAATACCAAAGCAATTAAACTTAATACACATTAAATGCAACCTTTCATGATACTGACTGCATTGTTTCCTTCCAGATAAACCAACATTTGATAGCTAATTAAGTACTTTGAAAATTTCATTTTGTGAAGATGGACAATAGTTTGCACTCTGATGTTACCAAACATCTGCCAAAAAAGGGGTTAACCCCCAAGGACATTCATGCTGACATGGTTGCTACATTAGGGGATGATGCTCCAGGTTTATCAACTGTGCAATAATAGGCAATAGGTAGAGCATTGAAGATGACCCAATGTCCGGATGTCCTGCCACAGTCACTACCCTAGAAAACAGTGATGGTGTTCACCACAAAGAGATGCCAGTCATAAAAGAGCAGTCAGTGCAGTGGAAATATCTGCTGTTGAGGACTTATTTAACCTTCAGGATGAGAGCTTCTATACCAAGGGCATCCAAGTGCTGCAATACCATTGAGAGAAGTATGTAGACAGATGCATGAGAGACCATGTTGAAAAATAAATCACATTTGGTTAAATTTGACCAACGCATCAATATCAGCCTATGAGCTTTACAGCCCACCCTTGTGTGTGAATGAAATGGGTATATAGTAATGTGGCTATGAAAGCTCTAATAGGCAATAAAATACTATTTGCATCTCTAGTTTCTTCACCTTCAATAGTAGCTCTATCTATAAATACCTGGATGCCTATAGAGAGACATTTGCCCTTCCTGAGCACGTCTTTCCTGTACTCGTCCTGGTGATCTTCAAGTGGCCCCCTGCAGAAGACTGATGAGGTGGGGGTGCTGACTGTCATTGTGCTGTTACTGACATGCTGACTGGCTGGTCCATGAATCTACATAAGAATTATGAAGGCAGAAGTGCATTCTGAATACAAGATGCAAAAAAGCAAATTAGCTTATATACAAATACTGGTTTATTATAGTTTGGCTAATTATGACATGTCCAAGCATATGTTGTTTTGCATGTTAACAAAATGCTTAACTATAAATATATTCATTTTATTTTAATCAATAACCTGTGCATTAGCTGCTTCTATCGCAGCTGTCAAGGCCTTCATGCTGTCAATGCTTTCTGTAGAGTTACTCAACCCAGACTGGATGGTCATGTCACCTCTGGGTCCTTCCTCCTCCATGTATGCATCCTAAATGTTTTCAAAAAACATGAAACATTCTTTTCAAAACAACATTTCAGGATCTCCATTATGTTTCATAGCTAATATTTCATGATATTTTAATGCTGTGTTTTAAAAAAAAAAAGGAAAGTCGTCACAGCCCCAGTTGTCGTATGTTGGCTTCTGTGGACTCTTTTTCTTATCTTGTTTTACCTCCTGCCCTTGTGTTTCACTGATTGCCTACACTGGTCTGTTTTCATGTGTGTCTTGTTATCTACTCCCATAAGTATTATTGTACAGTATTGTAAAGTTAGTTTCATTATTATTCGGTCAGACTTGTTTTTACTCTTGTCTGATTCTTGCGTGTAACATTTTTGTGTAAATTCTGATCTTGTTTTTTACCTTTCATCTCTTCTACACTGGCAGTGTGTGGAGTAAAATAAGTGCATTTGGGTCTTATGTAAACATTACAAGTCTCCTTTTCTAGCAAGAGATGAAAACATTATTATGACAATATTACTGTATGATATACAATGCAAAGACTCATTTTTTAAATTCATTCTTTAGATGACCTTTCAAATCATCCTCTTTGATTTCATCTTCATACCATTTGGTTTTCAAAAATTACAATAATGAAATGACATTTTAGGCGTAACCAGTGACGTATCTGCTAAAAGATTTAAATGCTGGTGCTATAAATTATTTCCTTCAGAGTGAAAAATTATCCGTATGTCACAGAGTTTGTAATTAAGGTCCCATACCTTCTGCTCCTTCAAGAGAATCTAGAGGTACCATCATGGACATTAATGTAACATGGACCGTGTTGGACTTCACTGAAGATGTGGATGTGGAAACTATAAATTAGCCTTAAGCCAAAAGGGTTACCATAGAAACAAATAAACAAAATATTATTTTTAATCATAAAAGCAAATGAACTACATTTATTTATTTTTATTTTCCACAAAGTGCTTTATTGTAGATTGTACTTCATTTTGAGGAAATGCATTTCCACCCAATCGAGTTTTCAAAAGCTGCAGCCATTGTTCAGAAATGTGAACAGAAATGTGAACAATGGCTGTTGCCATACCTAAAAATCCTCACTATCCCTCTCAGAAACATCTTGCAATCCTTTGCACTGAAGATGCATTAAAAATCTAGACAGCTGAAAGTACAGAGGGATTTGAAGACAGATGCTGGTGTCAATAATTTTCTCTTAAAGCTATGGAAAATTCTCTCTTTCTTTTGGTACATGGTGCATATTTAAAATATAATCTTATTTCCAGTCTATTATTATTGCCTTGTCATCTACCCTCATCATGTAAAATAGGGTTAGGGTTTTCCTTGATGCCATGAGTCGCCAACTACATCATCATATGAAAGCTGGTCAGCAAAATAAAATATTTTGAATGAAATGTGCTTAATTTGTAAGCAATTTGTGCTGTAATTAACGTTTTAACCTTCTAATCAACCTTGATGGTTGAGGCCCAGCAGTGAACTCCCTCCATTCTTGGTTTGGTTTCATCTACTCTATGTGAGCAGTGAGAGCACCAGTGTCCTGCCTGTAGGGGGCGCCAATTTTCCACACATAACATGAGGACCTGACCTGATGAGCTGAGCACAAATAAATATTTTTTGTACCTGTGCTGACTCTGTGCTGCTCTGAGCTGTAATAGAGATGTAGGGCTTGGAGGCTGTGGAGCAGGTGGATGTCCGGGGTGGCACTGGTGGAGGGGTTTTCTTGTAAGTGGTGATGCAAGATGAAACTGCAAGGGATGAGAGATAAAAGAGAAAGAGAAGATGGACAGAAAAATCAAGTGTTTGAATTCTCGTCCAAACAAGCTGAACAAACACATTTTCTATGCACACAGTTAGCCACATTATCACCACCACAATGAATAAGACAAGAAAGAGGTATACTATATACCATTTACCATTGACCCAGCTTAAAGAGGACATTCACTGGAAAATCAAATTTCTGATGTTTTTTGGTGTGTCCCTGTGTCCCTCCCGTATCTAAACATCACTAAAGTGTCACAATAAACACTTCAGCCACTTTTGAGAAAAAATGGCTTCTCTGTTTATCTGTGCTCAAGCAAGCGGTTTTGAAAAGTCGAGTTTAGTTGCACAACTAGCACATTTGCCGTGCACTGTACCCTCCCGCAACAGCTGCTCCCTGTATTGACGACACACACGCCGAGTATTGCTCAGTCAGAACGTTTTACTCAAGACTGTTTTGTACATAACTTCCTACCAGGTTATGGACTAAACGCCACACTGCCAACTAGTGGTGAAACACATATCACATCACATATCAATACTATGATAATCTTTTTTCAAATAAAGATCATCTTGTCCAAACCTTAAACTTAAGACTGTTGATATCCTTACAAAAGAAAATCCATTGCTTCTGTTAACATAAAATCTCTTTGTGTCAACCTTATACATTACATCATAAATTCCATTCAACAGTTTGGAACCTCTCTTTTTTTCATACATGTTTGTGTACCTTACATTTGCTCAATCAATCTCTTTGGTCTCACAATTAGTCTTTTTGAACCTCTACCCTGTGTCACATCAGTCTGACACAGGGTATCTTCTTCTTCTCGTAAGTTCCGAATGTTTGCCATTTCTGGTTGTTCTGTCTGGCTTGGAATTGTCATGTCATTTGTGTCACTGTCCATGACCCTGATTTCTGTCTGAGACACTTTCAGTAAATGACGTCTGTTTCGCCTCATTCTTTTCCCGTGCTCTGTGAGGACTTCATATGATCCGGGTGTTGTCTCTTTGACCACTTTAGTCAGTGCCCACTGCCCATCACATCTTACTCGCACTATATCCTCTTGTGCAAGTGGTTTCAGAAGGTTAGCTGTTCTGTTGTACCGTTCAATTTGCCTCTCTTCTTGCCTCACATCACTCCTTTCCAGCTGATGCGTTGCGGATGGAAGTCTGGTTCTGAGTTTCCGGTTCATGAGCATTTTTGCTAGTGAAAGACCAGTGGTGATGCTCGGTAGTTCAGAATCGCCAGATAAGGGTCTTCTGCACTGTCTGCAGCCTTTTTCAAAATTCGCTTTACAGTTTGCACTCCTTTCTCTGTTAGCCCATTTGACTGTGGGTACAGAGGGCTTGAGGTTATATGTTTGAACATATAAGTGTCTGCAAAGTCTTTAAAGCATTGGCTCGTGAATTGTGGTCCGTTATCGCTTACAACAGTCATTGGAGTTCCATGGCGTGCAAACATGGCTTTTGTATGAGTGACAACCCTTTCTGCTGTTGTGTCACTGAACTCTGCAAATTCAGGGTAGTTTGAATGATAGTCCATGACTAACAGATAGTCCTTGCCTTTTAGCTGAAATAGATCCATTCCCACTTTTCTCCATGGTTCTTGAGGCTTTTCGTGTGGCCTCATTGGCTCCTTTGGCTGTTGATATCTGTGACGCTGGCAGGTCTCACATGCTGCACATATGCCTCAATGTCCTTGTGCATGCTTGGCCAATACAACACATCTCGTGCACTTCTTTTGCACTTTCAATTATTGCATGAAATGTCCTTCATGCAATAATTTGACCATTTCTGATCTCATGGAGGTGGGTATGATTATTCTTGTGCCCTTTAACAGAACTCCATCTAACACTGACAGTTCCCCTTTAAAGTGTTGATATGATATATGTTCCATTACTCTCGTGAGCTTGTCTTCTTTCTGTTTCTTTCACTATCTCTGCCCATTTTGCATCTGACACTGGCATTTGTACTCTAACAGAGTCTACATGGATCTGCACAGCTTCTTCTGTCGTGCTTTTGGTGTTGTGTAAGGTAGCGCCACTCAGTGCATCGGTTACCACTAGATGCTTGCCAGGCTTAAACTCAAATGTTAAGTCATATTTCTGGAGTCTTAGCATTAGGTGCTGGATGCGCGGAGGTGCATCACCCAGTGGTTTCTGTGAGATAGCTATCAGTGGCTTGTGATCAGTTTCTAATATCACTGATGTGTAATTAACCTAAATTGTTTTTTGTCTGTTTTGTATGTCTGCTTCCTTCCATCCTCTCTCTCTCCCTCTGTCCTCATCTTGCATGCTGCAGGATCCAGATCCAGTTTTGATGATATTATTATTATCATCATTATTATGATTATTATCAGTAACAATAATACTGCTGTCATTGTTACTATGCTCTGATTAAAGTTCATCAGTATAATTTCTTATCAATAATCTCTGCTGCTGCTTGTATAAATGACACTGTAGTTCTATAAACATGACAGAACTGACTCTAAACTTGATACAACTGTTGTATATTTGCTCCTGGTCTCTTTCTTCTGTCTCTCCCTCACCTCCCTCTTTTTCTTTCTCTCCCCCCTTTCTGTCCCCCACCTCTCCTCTGTCCCCCATTTTCCTCTCACCCCAACCGGTCGAGGCAGATGACCGCACATCTTTGAGTCTTGAGTTTTTTCTCTCCACTGCCCCCTAGTGTTTGCTCATTGTGTGAACTGTTGGGTTTCTTTTCTCTCTGTAATATTGTAAAGGTTTTGGCCTTACTATGTACAGTGCCTTGAGATAATGTACGTTGTGATTTGGCGCTATACAAATAAAATTGAATTGAATTGAATTGAATTGATCGTCCGTACGTGCACTGTACCCTCCCCCAACAGCTGCTCCCTGTATTGACGACACACACGCCGAGTATTGCTCAGTCAGAATGTTTTACTCAAGACTGTCTCGTACATAACTTCCTACCAGGTTATGGCCTAAACACCACACTGCCAACTAGTGGTGAAACACATATCATATCACATATCAATACATTCCCAGTCATGGGTGTGAACATTCAACCTGAAGAAGAAGAACAAGCTGAATCACTTCCACCATTACAACTATTGTATCTGTTGAGAACAACATGTGTCAGATCAGTTCAGTTCATTGTTGCTCTGTTGCTGGTTGTCAAAAACAACACCAGATGCTTCATAGACTCCCTTCTAATGAGGAACAAAGACGGGGAGTGGATATCTTTCATTTTTGATAGTAATATCCCTGCTAAGCTTCCTGAAATGCTGTTTGTAGCAGTCACTTTGAAGTGAATAGTTATACAAACTTTGAGCAATACAACGCGGGACTCATCAGCAGGAAGCAGCTCCAACAATAATGGATAATGGATTTCCTGAAGGCAATGTAAGCATTTCCAAATGAAGTAATAATGTCTTTGTGGCTTGACTGCTTCTTGTCTTGAATAGCAATAGCTAACAATGGCTAATTGCTAGATGATGCTGTTTACAAGCAAAACGCTGCACAACTTGTGTGGAAATGTGTGTGTTTTTGTGTCGGCTTGCGAACGTAACTACTGACTGCGGCAGGCAGAGATTGGCAGAGATTGAGAAACCGTGTGCAGAGGGAACAACTTATTAATGGTTTATTTGACATGTAAATTAAACCATGCAGGCACTCAAACTGATGCTCTTGTGGTTCGGGGGGTGAAGCACTGCGCAGCAGTTAGTCCGCTCGTAGCTGGCCAATCACAAGCGAGTGGGAATGCGCTTGGTAGCTGGCCAATTGCAAGAGACTCGGTGTTCTGGGGGGCGGGCATTAGCTCCGAAACAGAGCGCCTGTTCAAATGCTGTCAGAGATGAGCAATAAACTGGCTTAATCTGAAGAGACTATGAGGTTTTTGACCATAAATATTATTTAGTTTATCTAAGTAGACATCACTAATCTCGATTTTGGGTTCAAAAAGACCATTCTATGTCACCTTTAACATGACACTGTTAGTGCTGGGGTTTGTCATGATAAGCAATAATTTTTCACATTTTAAGTTTGTCTGTTTTCAATTCAGATCATCAGACCATCACATTTTAAATGTGACCATCACATTTTAGTAAGACTCTTCCAACTAATTACATCACAAAAAATGTTGTTAAAATGCAGAACTAATTCAGATCATACAAATTTGTCAGCAATTTGAATTTAACAAGATGGCATACAGTAAATCTCAATTGATTGATTGATTGATTGATACTTTATTAATCCCAAGCTGGGAAATTGAAATATCACATCCATATACCACATAACATAAAATCAATATGTCCACAATTATTACAAGTTGAACGTAATAATGGCACACGTCAGAATTATACATGCAGCACATAAACATTTGATTGTGTATGTGCCCTAAAATTTTGAACAGTCCGTCATCCAAATAGAGGCATAATGGATATGTGGCATCGCAGCGTAGGCCGCGCCGCCGGTAATGATGACAGCTAAACAGATCAGAATGAATTTTGTTGTGTTTATGTACGATGGTAAAACCTATAAACAGGTAAAGTTTTATTCAGGGCTACAAAGTCTGGAATGAGTGGATCAAAATATAAAAATTCCAGGTGCAGGTATGTAAAACCCAGGTGATAAAGCCTTGGTGGATATACAGTATGTGCTCTCTGACTACTTGTGTTTATTGGTTGGTAAATGGTTAACTTGCTAAAATTAACATCCGCTAGTGGATGTTTTGTCATTGTTGGTTAATTAGCTGATTTTTTTACACAGGTTTTGTGTACAATACCTGTGTCCTCTAATCATCTGACGTCACATTGTGGTTGCAGTTGGGCCTTTGCTGGCACACAGTAAATGCACACCACCTACAGATCATCTTTTTCTTTGTGAGGTGGAACCTTTTTGCTTATTTATTGAATATAGTTGCAGTGGCAATTAAAGCAACATGCTCCTTTTATACTTATTCATTCAGTGAGAAAATTACATAAAGACAATTTCACTGGAGAGACAAGGGAAAATTTAAAAATGGAGGATATGTTAATATGTTCATAAATTGTTCTGGTCCCATTTCATCCCTGGTCTTTTGTTGTGCAGTGCAGTATTGTTAAATAACATGTGGTTTAGGGGTTTAGTGTTAGTATAAGGATATAGTAACAACATGGGGTGATAGTCAATCAGTGGTAGAGCAAGTTCTCTTTTAATTGGAAAGTTATGAGTTTGATTGCTGCCGCCTCAAGTCTACATGCCAATGTGTCCTTAACCCCATTCACTCATTGATGGCTGTGGGTATGAAAGGTGTGTGATAGAAAATGTTCTGTACATAGCTGCACTGTATGAATATGGGTATGAATGCATGAATGGCAAAACTGTATTGTAAAGCAGGTTTGAGTGGTCATCAAGTCTAGAATAGCACAAAATAAATGCAAAATAATATAAAATAACAATCTCATAGTTCATTGCTTACATGTAACTGCCCTGTTGTCATTATTAAACTATTGAATTTCACTTTACACAAGTACCTGAACAATGTTTTATGTTATAATTGTCACTAGAAAATAATAATGCATATATTCAATATGTCATGATCGGTCTCCTGGCTGGGGGTTGTCAACTTCCTGTATTTTATTGTTGCAATTCCTGTTGATGTCATGTGGTTAACTTGTGCTTTTTGGAGGCTGGGAACACAGCTGGGCAGGCTGAGTGATCTGCACAGCTGCACCTAACCTCCTCTTCAGGGCCTGCCTTTATAGACCTGGTCTTCCTGCTTCCTCCTTGTCAGCGCGTCATGTTTGCAGTGTTTGGTAACTCATGTCACAGTCGAATCTGCTCTAGTTCTAGTTTCTTGTTTTTTTTGCAGTAGTGCTCTTTACAACCATTCTAATCCTTCGTTTCCTTTTTTTCCCTAGACTCCCTGAGCTCAGCCTAACCAGCCTCAGCGTTTTGTGTTTTTTATTGACTGGTTTCCTTAGTTTTTTATATGTTAATAAATCCCTTTAGTGTTATTCTCTAGTCCCTGCCTTTTTTGGGTCCTCCTTTAGTTCTCCTTTTTTACGATTCTCATGAATCATCACACAATACTTGATATGAAATATATCAATACCGCTCATCGTGACCTGTCATACCAGGAAGCACCTCTCTCAGCAAACTGCAAGTCACTAACATGCATGCACGCATGCACACACACTTGCACACCTTTAGTGAGAGGCTATTCTTGTAGTGTGTAGAGGGTTTAATACCTCTCAGCTCCTCTGTAATGTAAGCTTCCACTGAGTGCTTGAACAAGTAACCCTAACACACACACACGAGCCACTGAGACTGTGATCCACCATCTTGATATATTTCTCCCAGGTAAATTGCGGTGACAAATGTAACATCTGGCAGAACTGCATTAATGAAGCACCAACTTACCTGCCACACACTGAAGTTGCAAGGATCTCAAATTTAATATAAATAATACAGTTCAATAAATCACTACGATTTTCTTTTGTACTAAATCCACATCAGACTCTTTCACTGATCTTGAAGTTGTCAGAATCAAAACAGAAGCATGGGACAATTTAATATAACTAGAGCCACTAGATTGTGTTGTTGTCAATATCAACATTCTGTCATAAACCCTGGATTAATTCAACTGCTTTTTGCTGGACTTTTGTCTTCTGTTCTGTTCTGTTCTGTTCTGTTCTGTATAGTTCTGGTTCTGTTCCTTGTATTTGAAAGTTTTTTTTTTTTTTTTTTTTTTTTTTTTTTTTTTTTTTACAAAACTAACTAGTGAACCATCAGTTCATAATCTCCAGTCTCAGATCAGTAATTAAATTATTAATATTCAAGATATTAATCCTTAAATTGGGTTGAAGGGGTAAAATGGATGTGGGCATGTAGCTGTAAGTTAGTGACAGCGTGGGAAACAGGAAGTCAGGAATGTAAACACAAAGTAGGAGGGGGAAGGAACTGGATGGAGGTCTTGAATGTGGTTGCCACGGTAATGCTCCACATACTGCCTCCAACAAAAGGCACCAGTCAGCTCTCTTCCCTCAACGACCAGCATGCACAAACAGCAAGTCACGTCAATTTTATTACAAACACCAAAATAAACACACTGTGAATCTAAGAGAGTGTGTACTACCCATATCTATCACAGTGGTAACATAATCCTAAATTAAGTGTGCCTAGACATAATGCCTCTCACTATTAGCCGTTTTCTTTAGGTAAGCTGTACGGGTTCTGGTCCGTCGCGAGGGCCCGTCTTGTAGAGTGGCGAGCATCAGAGATGAAGGAGTAGCTGAGCAGGCACTTCCTCGCGTGGCTGACTGCTGTGTGGCTTGCAGCAGGACACAGCTGAGTCCACTGGGACCACTTCCTCTTCTGCAGGGACAAGTTGGAATAACTCTGGCTGCAAGTTTTCTCCAGTGAATCCACAAAA
Organism: Brachirus orientalis; assembly: GCA_016785285.1. Taxonomy (NCBI): domain Eukaryota; kingdom Metazoa; phylum Chordata; class Actinopteri; order Pleuronectiformes; family Soleidae; genus Brachirus; species Brachirus orientalis. The sequence goes on from JAFBJR010000686.1 coordinate 147,677, forward strand.
GAACAAAAGGCAAAAACAAACAGCAGCAAATCTCCAACTCGGCCAGCAACGAAGAGATAGGGACGATCTTCAGTGATACCTCCTTTCACCTTAGGAGTCAGGCGCAGAAGGGGTGGATTTAGGTTCGTCCAGGAGTTATAGGGGTAAGCCTATACTCCTACTCTCTCCACCAGGGAGTCCCCATCTGGCTAGCGCTCCCCTGGTGGGAGAGGAATGTTTTTGTCTTTTTTGATCAGAATTTTCCTGTAAGCCTCAGAGTCCAGCGGATCTTGTCCCCAACAAATATAAACACTTAAATAAAGTAAGATGAAATAAAACCATACTAAAAAGAGTTTACTTTTAAAAAATAAATAAATATTATGTGTTGCCTTCATTTATGTTTCAATCAAAAATCTACTGTAGTTACAGATGAATCAAAGTCTTGGTTGGCTACTTCTGTCTGTTTCTCTTCAGTCTACATCTCCCCGGCCTCTTTGAAATCCTAATAAACAGGCTTTATGTGGTGGCTCTAGAGTTTTCCCCAGGCCTAAACAAGGAACAGGATAATTTTCAGCGAGGGTGGTTTTAACCCTGTAAACTTCAACTCTGTAATTTAAAGTCTTCTCCATCAACCATGTTTCTGCTAAACAAACTTGTCTCCTCTCACTCACAGTTTGTCTCCAGACAGTCCTGGTTCGTTGCAATTCAAGTTTCAGCAGAATTCGTCACGGCAACTCATCACTTGTCTTCTGATGCATCAGAAAGATGAAGGTTGACTGGATCCTCTGCTGCCGCGATGTGACACTTGTTCACAGACACAGCCTGTACTTTTACCACTCCACTAGTTTATTTTACTGTTCTGAAAATGCAATCAAGCAGAAAAATGTGCACCTATATTTACAAGAGCTTTTTATTTTATTTCTTATCTTAGGGTACATACACAGTCAAATGTTTATGTGCTGTTTGTATAATTCTGACGTGTGCCATTATTACGTTCAACTTGTAATAATTGTGGACAAATTGATTTTATGTTATGGAGGTATATGGATGTGATATTTCAATTTCAATTGGGATTAATAAAGTATCAATCAATCAATCAATCAATCAATTTCTCAGTGATTGTTGTTAATAGCACTGTTATGTTGTTTTAAGCTGTTTACTTGATTATGGTATTGAGAGCTACTGCACATTAGGAAGGCCTACCATGTAATTATTTATTTTCATTTTTTAAGAGTGTATGGGTTGCCTGGTTCAAAATCAAACTAATAAGAGTCAGTGTTATGCATCTAAGATATCAATTTAACATTTATACAGTGATGTAGAGGAAATTTCAAAATATATATATATATCATGTATCGCAATATATCCTAAAAAGTGTGATAATGGTTATGGGCCATATCGCCTATAACCATTACCATATAATATTATTAAAGCTAAATGTAAAGACCTCAAGTCTACAGCAGCTTGGCTGTACCAGAGTGAGCTAATAATAAGCTAATTACTGTATATTCATGTGAGGTCTGATAAACATCTTCAGATCTTGTCAGCATCAATTGTGCCCGAATGATGATTTTCATTTTCCCCTCTGCACTCATCTGTGCATCATTCCAGTAATTACATACTTGTGTCATCGTGAGGGGTAAGTTTAAAAGTGGGTCGTATTCCTTTTGCAAGGGATGAGCAAAACAAAAACGAATATGAAGGGTCTTTCTTTTTTTTCCCCCTCACAATAGTTTCCTAGTAATTAGTGATTGATAGATTTTTTTTCACAGTTTTCTTAATGTAGTACTTTGGCAGTCCAGTCATTGGGCTTTGTTTATTACCTCCACCAAGGAGGTTATGTTTTGGCCAGTGTTGGTTTGTCTGTCTATTTGTTTGGTTGTTAGCAAAATAAGTCAAAAACTTATGGACAGATTTGGAAAGAACTTTCAGGAAAGGTGTGTAATGGGACAAGGAACAGATGATTAGATTTTGGTGCAGTATGCTTTGCTGAAGCCTAATCACGTGATACACAAGCAACACTACATTCATTTATGTGCATGACCTGCCACCTTGCAGCAATTTAATGGGACTGCAGTTCTTTCTCTTCACCAAGGAGGTTATGTTCTTGCAAGTGTTTGTTTTTGTCCGTCAGTCTGTTAGCAAAATAACTCAAAAAAGTTATGGACAGAGTTTGATGACATTTTTAGGAAAGCTGTGTAATGGGACAAGGAACAGATGATTCGATTTTGGTGGTGATCCACATCGCCATCTGGATCCAGGACTTTTTTACTGATAGGTATTTCAGCAGAAGCTACTGCCCTGCTTAACAAGGTAAGCCAAACAAACACACCCTTTCATTCACTAAATACAAAATAAATTATTATAGTGCATTTTAACAGCTACACTTCAACATTATGCAATTAGTAGCTGTATTCTACTGCGCATGGTTTAGCATCTGACAGTATGTCCTGCATTTAACAAAATTACACACAGCTTAATTAATTCAACTTTGAGCTTATTATCAATATAAACATTTGTCTGATTGTTAATCGTAGGTGTGATTTGTATATGTTGATTTTTACTAGAGAGCTCAGGGACATGCAGTTCAGAGATATCCAGTGCAGGGAGACCCTACTAGTAGCGATCCAGACAGCAGGATAGTTGGTCCTCAGCACAACGCAGTATACTCCGACATGATCATGTCGATCAACTGATTTTCCTCAACAAGAACCTTGACAAGCACAGGCATACATGAACTTCTTCACTGTATGTATGGCATGATGAGATTAGGGTTTAGCGTACAGGACGTTGTCTCAAAGAAGAGTGAAAAAAGAGAAAATGAGTGAGAAGATTGTGTTTTTTGAGAGATTTTGTTTTCAGTTTACACATGGCAAAAAGTGAAATGTTTTGTGAAGTGATTGTACACTAGTGTCAGATTTTATCTGGCCTACTCAGACCTCTCTCCAAAAGGTTTTTTTTTCACACCCTAGTTGAAATTTACTTGTTTGTAAATTGTTGTTACTTGCTTTAATTTGTATAAGTAATGAAAGTTGAATATTAAGTTTGTTTTCATTGTCAGAGAGGCTTTCCAAAGTTCTTAAAGTGTAATGTGTTACAGTAACAAACACAGTGACATGATTCTGTATTCACACGTCAAAAGCAACAAAAATACTTGTTTGTTAGTCTTTTATAAAATGTATCTCTGTGAAGATAAACAATGTCACATTTTTAGGATTGATTTAGGACAATTTATAATGTAAGATGATAAACAAGGAACTATATCAGATTACATCATATTGCACTGAATCATACTGAATCAAATCGAACTGGATCGAATTGGCTCAAATCCTTCCCAATCAACCTTAAAATATTTAGATTTTAAAATGCATCCTTCCTGAATCGTTTTGTGCTCCATGTATCTAGACACATATTGAAATGTCTTCCCTAGTTATTTTCTTTGGTGCAGTAAGTAGTAAACTACAAGCTCTACAAAGGGAAAACATAAAATATGCTTATTTGTAAAAGTACTAATGGTGCCATGACATGTCCATTGTCAGTGTTTTTCTATTATGCCTGATGTGCTTGGATTATATCACTGCAACATAAATGTGTATGTTACATTTACTGCTGTAGATTATAGCTTGGGCTCAATGGTACATGATATACATCTGGCTGATTTAATCTATAGTAACATATCACATTATACTGTATAAAATTAAGACATGACTGTATTATGGCTTCATAATTTTCTGCCAGATTTATTAGGGTTAGTATTTGGTAAAGAGTTCAGTTTAATCATGTTTATTTTCCCCTGCTTTTCTTTCAGCCTGAGAAACATCACATCACACCGGCATCTGTGGTGAAGGTTCTTCATATGCATTAATGTTAAATCAATTGTTAAAATAAGTACAAAATCTAAAGGCTCCATCTAAATAACAATAAACTAAATTAAAACTAATACAAAACAACTAAAACTATTGAAAATGATTAATTTGTAAAGAATGCTGCTACTACTAATTCTAATTCTACAACTATTGCCAAAAATATGAACAGTATGAAAAATATTAATAGGAAATATGAACGTTTTTTTTCGGTTGGTGAGGTAATGGCAAGTGACATAACCAGTGAGGTGGGTAGACTGGACCTTCTCATTTCACACTTAGGGGTCATTCAAAACGTGCGACCGACAGAGTTATGTTGACCTGCGCATTTCGGATGATCCAGTCCGTTAAATGGGACAGGGCTAATGTTACACTGGTTTCTATTTTGCATCGTTTACTATGGTCCCTCTTTCAATCAGTCTTTCATTTGATCTGAATGATGAAATTGATAGACTGGTGACCTGTCCAGGGTGTACCCTGCCCTTCGCCCTATGTCAGCTGGAGTTAGGTACCTTCGCCCCCGCGACCCCCAGTGGATAAAGCGGTAGAAAATGAGTGAAAGAGAGCGAATGATGAAATAAAGTAAGGTTTGCTAAAAACATTCATACTACTTTGCTAACAGCCTAAAGAATGATTGCATGTCACTATGTAGCACCGGAAATGGTCGAGGATTTTGCATCACTGGAAAAAGAGGAATAAGGACAAATTGGCCTGTTCACCCTTATGTTACATGTTTCTATGTCTTCTGTCCAAGAAGTGATTTGAACCAATTCCCACTGGGTTATATTAAGGAGCCCCAACTGTAACATGTTATGCTACAAAGTGCAAAGTCCTGATTAAATAACAACATTTAAATTAATGCATTAAATATAAATAACTTACACTGTATGTAATAATAAAGTTGGGAACTAACCACTGTTTCCTTTTGGTCATAGGGCCTGCTGGTGGGTTAATCCAGCCCTGCCAACCACTGCCAGACAGTAATAAATGGGATTATTAGAGATGTGTTGGTTTAAAAACTATATTAAGATATCACATCAAACTATATAAGAATATGTTTGCCTTTCTGATACTGTACTAGGGATAAAGTGAACTACATGGAAATAATCCTTATAGAAAGCATCACAGCAGGATATTAGAGCACAGCATAGAAAGAATAATATCTTCCTTTCTCTTAATTATAAATCATGGTGCTGTGCTGACTTTAAGCTGAAAGCAAAAAAGAGAAAACATAGAGTGCGTGGCAAAGTTGAATTTGTGAATAAGCAAAATAGCTAATCTCCCTGACCCGTGTAGGGAATCAGCTCATTCAAGATGGAGTTAAGATGCATCTTGGATGAAGACCACATGACCCTCTGTTCAAAGACAAGGAGGACCATAAAACCCTATCTTTCACACCAGTGGTCACGTTGGGTCATGCGATCCCAACCCTGGTCTGCCCTGCATGTTTTATATATGTTATATGTTTATATGTTTTTATATGTTCCCCTGCTCCATCACACATTGTTCAAATAAGTGGGTTGTTATCAGGCTTCTGATGAGCTGATCAATTGAATCTAATATTGAATCTAATATTAGACCATCATTTACAGCAGAATCTGCAATCATCTGGAACTGGAGCAAACCATTTACTGTACACTGCAGATCAATGCACGTGTGCATGAGTGAATAAGGTATACATTTAAGCTGCTCCCTCTCTCTCTCTCTCTCTCTCTCTCTCTCTCTCTCTCTCTCTCTCCTCTCTCTGTTTGTGTGTGAGTGGCATCTCTTGGTTAACTGTACACGAATACCCAGAAGAGCAGCAAATGTAGGTCATAGTTGAACTCTGCAAATGAAGACAATCCTAATACCAAACATCTGGCATGAAGCCCCTGTGGTGTCAACTCTGGCATGTTCTCATCTGAGCCCCACACATACACATACAAAAGTAGCAAAAAAAAATATCACTGTTAAAACACTGGCCTATTTTCTATTAAATAAACTGTGATTTTCAAATAGTCTCAGATTTAAAAAAAAAAAAACCACACAGCCCCTTCAGCCCCTTCTGCAGTCATGCTAACAAAAGCTTTAAAAGCAGTCATGATTTGTTTCCATTAAAATCTACTGCAAGTTTAACAAGCATTTTCAAACATTCAGTAATATAACTTCAATCCACTGCTGTTAAGCAAATATTGGTAAATATAGTTAGTTCATTTATTTAGTCTTTATCATATCAGCATTTTTTTGCAAACAGAAATGGCATTTTGGCAGCTATTTTTTGAAAACAGGTCCCAGAGTAGGAAAAGTTTAAATATCATTCATTCATTTACATGCAATGTGGATAGGACCTTAGAGGGTGTGACTTGATGTAAATTGAATGAAAGCAGTAGTAGTTGATATATGATGGTGTGTGCAAAAGCTAAGGTATTTAATGCACATATTGAAAATGCACATGAATAGGCTTATGGAAACACATCTATTGTCCCTTTTTTGCATGAAAGTCATTGATGCAACGTTTATACGTTGTATAAATTTTACAGCAGTAACAGCAGAACTATTTGATAAATGTGATTAACAGTCATTAGCTAATAATGCTCCACAGAACAAAGTCACATGATAATGGAGGCCAGATAATTGTCATCTCACCTAAGAGCCCAGGAGCTGATTCATTGACTAATTATAACTTCACAAATCGGAACACTACTGTATATTCCAGGTGGCACAGTGCTTCTTACTCACAGTGATGAGCCAATGATCAAGCAACACGTGATTATTATACATACAACCTTACATATAAGCAAAGACAAAACCACAGTCTGTCTGATTTGGAGTCACAAAAACTTTAAACCACATTTAGACTGAACATTGATTCCTGCCTTGCCATGTCTTACCTGTACTGCTCTGGATGGTCCTGACAGTTGTGGCAGATGTGCGTGGTGGGGAGGAGGGCAGCAGGAGCAGTGGTCTCCCTCCCTCTCCTTCTTCCTCCCCAGCACACCCTTGGTCAATGGCCCTCACATAGCTGTGACTCCGCATCCTGAAGCATCCTGGCATTGGCAGCGTGTCTATGGTGTCCATGGTGTCCATGCTGTCCATAGCAGCCTCCATGGCCTGGGATTGTATGGCACTATAAACCTGCTCACACACCTGCTCAATCTGCCCATTCACCTCCACCTCACTCAGCTGGACGAAGGAAGAGGAAACACAGAGAATAAAACTGTTGTTGGTCAGAAGTGAAATGTCAGTCATATAGGCCCTGATGAGGTCTTACTGCCAGCCCGGTGATTTCTGTGCTCTACAGGATCATAGAGACATGTAAGCAACAACAGTATGTCATTGAACTTGCTTGAAATGGCTGCCAGTAGTCAATGCATCAATACTTGTGTTGTTATCAACTTCTTAGTTGAAAATGTAAAATTGCTATATCAGATTGATATTGTTATTATTAGATACACAAGGTTTTGATATCTGTATCGATATCAGACATGAAAATGTGATATCGAGCCATCCCTAGTTTTAACTAGTCTAGAGAGAGAGAAGAGTCTGGAGGAGGTGAGCGAATCAAAGGCCTGCTCATGCTGCTGTAACATGAAATACATTAAAACCATCAGAATGAAGAAATCATTTGATGATCAGCATGAAATATTGTGGTGGCAGCAGCAAATAAACTAATGTATGAGTGCTGATTCATGTAAAATAAACCCCCAGTTCACTGTGAAATTACAGCGGGTCAGACGACACCAGCTGGACATTAGGATTAGAGGTTGTCTCTAATCCATCCTATGAATGGACAGAGTTCATGCAGCTCAGGAATGTGGCTATATGTGTCCTCAAACCCCCTCATTGTGGTTTTTGTGATTAGATCTGAGACATTCATGATGCATCGGGTGGATTCAGACCTGAACTTGTCCACATGTGATCAGATCCCTCACTATACATAGTAATACCAGGCCAGAACATGGCCTTATATACTATGGTAATAATTACTGAATTCACCAAACGAACAAAAGTAAATAAGTAAATAAAAGTAAATAAAAAATTGATGTTAGCAAAGATATTAGCAAAACAAAGAAAGCCTCCATTATCATATGACAGCTATTGTGTTTGAAAGTTTTGTATTAGAGAAATATGTTTGTGCTGCTGCCCAAACCACAAAAATTTTATCTCCATGCACACGTCAATAACAGAGCACATGTCCCTGGAATCCTACTGTTGCCTTGACTGCAACTACGGGAGATGTAGGAGCATTGTCTTTGCTACAATATGTCCAATATGTCCAATATGTCCAAGTTAAACATTAACTAGCACAAATCTTGACATATACACAGTACCTACCATGACAGTCAGAGGTGAGGCTATAAATGAATACCATTATAAGGAGCAGGGCAAGGATGGTTACCAGAAAAGTAATCAGCAGGTCAACCTTTTATAATTAATATTTGAGCGATATCAATGTATCGGCTACAGTCAAACATTGTCCAAACTACAATATAATTGACAGTACCTTTATATACGTCACATGCAGTACATAAGTGGGATGCAGCAATCCCATTGTTGGATTTTCATGCCCTTACCTTTGTTTTTCCTCATCTTCCAATAATTTCAAAGTGGTTTAAAGTGAAAAAAAACTGTAATAAAATCAAGATTAAACTGTAACAAGTACTATATCATGCAGGCTTTATTATAAAATCCATGCAGAGGAAAGCAGATAACAGAGGTATTGTAAGTCAGTGTGGTAATAGCGAGTGGGAACAGGTTCAGGATTAATACAAGTGCAGATTCAAGGTGAGGTGGAATAAAAGAATGAAGGCTTCACTTCACTTTTTATAGCTTTGAATAGAAGAATAATGCAAGGGAGGAGTCATTAACAACTGCTGCACTTGGATTATATTGGATGGGAAAAGATAAACCTCCCGTTCATCTCGAAGATTCTTGAAAAAACTGTTGCTACTCAACTTCATAACCCCCTCTCCCATAACAGCCTCTATGAACAGTTCCAGTCTGGTTTCCGCCCCCGCCACAGCACTGAAACTGCACTTATCAAAATCACAGACGACCTCCTCATGGCAGCTGATTCTGGACTTCTCTCCATTCTCATCCTTCTTGACCTGAGTGCGGCCTTTGACATTATCTCTCACACTATCCTCCTCCATAGAGATCAATTGGTATTACTCACACCCCCCCTGGACTGGTTTCACTCCTATCTCTCAGGCCGCACTCAGTTCGTTCAACTAAAATCATTCAAGTCACACCCCTCCCCTGTCACCACAGGTGTTCCCCAAGGGTCAGTCCTGGGGCCCCTTCTTTTTATCATCTACCTCCTCCCCCTTGGCAATATCTTCCGCAAATATAACATTCATTTCCACTGCTTCGCAGATGACACCCAGCTCTATCTATCTAGTTCCCCACACTCCACACTGCCACCCCTCTCCCTCACTTCCTGCCTTTCCGAAATGAGTTCTTGGTTCTCTTCAAACCTCCTCAAATTAAACAGGGACAAAACTGAAATCCTTCTCATTGGCACCAAGTCCACACTCTCCAAAGTTGACACCTTCTCGCTCACCAGTGACAACTCCTCTGTCTCCCCCTCCCCTCAGGTTAAGAGTCTGGGTGCAGTACTACCGCTATCCTCATTCACAGCCTCGTCACCTCCCGTATCGATTATTGCAACTCCCTTCTCTCCGGTATCCCCCACAAATCCCTCCATAAACTTCAACTGGTCCAGAATTCAGCTGCCCGCATCATCACCAGAACTCCCTCCTTTCACCACATCACTCCCATCCTGCAAGAACTTCACTGGCTCCCGGTCAAATTCAGAATACACTACAAAATCCTCCTCTATACCTTCAAGGCCATACACAACCTCGCCCCGCCGTATCGGTCTGACCCCCTTCACATAATAGTTCCCTCCCGTTCCCTCAGATCCTCCTCCTCCATCCACCTCACTGTGCCCCCCGCCCGACTCAGCACCATGGGGAGCAGAGCTTTCAGCCGCTCTGCCCCTCATCTCTGGAATTCCCTCCCACCAGACGTCCGCAACTCGGACTCCCTTCCCCTCTTCAGTCATAATGCCTATTGGCAAAACAGATAGATCGGTCCATTACACATGATTGATTCTGGCCTGGACCAATTACAGCCAAGGGTCGATGCCCTCTGCCTCTTGGGCCTTGACTGTCAATCAATCTATCATATAGAGGAGGAGGAGGAGGTCAAAAAGATGGAGAATAGCAAGAAGTGGAAAGGAGGCGCGGAGAAAAAAAGCGCTGACACAGAGTGAATCTGTCCCCAAAGTGAAAGAGAAACAAATACGTCTGTTGTTGTGTATAGTGTATAAAAGGCCACCTCCCAGGACTTGAAGGGAAATACTGTAAATATAATGACAGCAGTGCTGGCAACTAACCTGACTGATGGTGCTCATGGCCCTCATGTAGCTTTCATTGCGTGAACGGTATTGGGGTGAGGACAGCAGCGATTTGGGGTCGAGCAAGGTTTTGGGGTCCAGGGTATCCAGGCTTCTATTGATTGAAACCTCACTCACCGCACGCAGGTAACTGTGGCTCCGGATCTGCAGTTTGGGAGAGTGCTCTGCGGAAATCCTGACAGACAGAGACAACAGCAATATCCAGTTAAACACAAAGTTTTTCTTTGTTTATTCAACAAGCAGATGTAAATGTAAATATGTAAATTTATGTAAATTAACCTAAACACAGTTTTATTACTGGATAAGGAAAATCATATGAATTTATGTAAAGACGTCTGCCATTCTGCCTTTAACACAAAGTGTCTTGCCCACAGACACATTGCTTTTTGTTATTGAATAAAACTTAAGTGAATGAAGACATTTCCAACCTTGCCATTTCATCTACTTTTTTTTCAAGGTGTGACACAATTTTTTAAACCTATGATCAAAGTTGGTTTCCACTTTTAATGTTGCCACTGGGCTTTTAAATATTTGTTAATTTATTTTCTTTTCTAGTGAAAGATTCCGTTCTAAGAGTCTGCTTATTACCAGTGTGCCTTGTGCACAGGTGTGATCTTGTCTCACGAGTTGCTGGTTATGTGACATTGGGTTATGAAAGTCATGTTCAATCTAATGTCAGTGTCCAGTCAATGCCAATCAAACTACTTGGATGATGAGAGGTTTCGGTCCAAATTATTATACAGATTATCAAGATGATACTAAATATAAACCCATTTCATCTATCAAGTTCCAACACAGCCAGTAGCCAAAAACACCCAATCTGACATCAGTGTCTGTACTTCTTCTGTCAATGATGGATGTAGAAAATGAAACTGAGCCCTTTCAGACCCTGGGTTGGGATATTTTTCTTTTGTGAGACAACAGAAAATACAGAGCAGCAGCCAGAGTCCTTCAATTAGTCACTGTAATTACTCTCACTATTTAAAGAGCTGTGAAAGTTTAATTAGACAAAGGTGATAATTATGTCTTCTGAGAGAGAGAGAGAGAGAGAGAGAGAGAGAGAGAGCTCAACTTCAGCATCTCCTTTATACACTGTTTCCAGCGTTGGTAAAAATGGTCTGTGACATGCCAATCAGACAGAAGTTAAAGGAACAAGTGGGACAAAGACACACATTTTATCATTTGCCTTTATACTCCATCACTATGAAATAAAAAACAATCAAGGTGTGATTAAAGTGTGGACTCTCAGCTTTAATTTGAGAGATTGAACAAAGAATTGCATCAACTGTTGAGGAATTTCAAGCATTTTTATACACTATTGTCCATTTTCAGGGGATCAGAAATAAGAGATACAAACTTCTTTTAATACTTTGCAGTCAATGACTGCCTGAAGTCTGGAACCCATGGACATCACCAACTGCTGCATTTCCTCCCTGGAAATGCTTTACCAGGCCTTTACCAGGCCTGGAACCATTGCTGCTTGTTTATAGGTCTTTCTGCCTTCACTTTAGTTTAGCTATTGGGTTGAGATCAGGTGACTGACTTGGTCATTGAAGAACATTACATTCATTATCCTTAAAAGCTCTTGTGTTTCTTTTGCAGTATGTTTTGGGTCACTATCCACCTGTAATGTGAAATGTTTTGTAACATTTGCCTGAATGGGATTAGATAGGATTATAATCCTGTCATCCTGCTACTTCTATCAGCATTTTTACTGATGATCATTCCTTTCCCATCATTCTGGTACAAGTTCACCTTCGTTTCATCTGTACAGAGAATCTTTTTCAACTCTGCAGGCTTTTTTAGATATTTTCTAGCAAATTCCAATTTAGCCTTCCATTTTTCAGTATTTTCAGTGATTTACACCTCAATGTAAACCCTCTGTATTTACATTCATGAAGATGTCTCTTGATTGTAGGTCTGTTCATGTGATCATATATTTGGCCACTGCAAGCTTGGACCTCCCGGACCAGAACATCAGTTTTCCTAAGTCTGACGCTGCAGCTGTCTCCTTCGTCCATAGTGAAATGAAACTTGCACTGCGCCTCGCTGCAGCACATTTAAAGGTGAGGAGAGGAGCTCATTTGATTGGTGAAAACTGTGTTAAATTCAGTCACGCCTTCTGTCCCTCTCTTTGCTACTTGCTGGTAGGAGAGATGGAGGCGGGACAGAGGAGTACTTGCACCTGGCAGCCTGGCTGCACCCCCTGCTCTGTGCATGAAACTTGCAAAATGTGTCTGGACAGGTCCGCTGCGCCTGGCCTGGTCTACGAAATTAGAGCCCTTATGGTGAAAAACCTCATAGACTCTTAAGATTAAGTTTATTGCTGCTCTCTGACAGCCTCTGAACAAGCACTCTGTTTCTGAGCTAATTCCCGTCCCCCAGAACACTGAATATCTTGTAATTGGCCAGCTACCAACTACAAGACTGACTGCTCTGCAGTGTTGTGGCCCCCCGCCCTAACCGCAGGAGCATCAGTTTGAGTGCCTGCATGGTTTAATTTACCCTTGTGTGGAAAGTACAAAATACCAATATTATGGATCATGTAAAATAAAGAATTTTAGTATAAGTTGTTCCCTATTAAAAAGTGATACACACCGATCTGCCTGCCGCAGTCAGTAGTTAGCATAGGAACACTCGTGCTAACCCGAGCTGACATGTAAATACACATGGTTCCAAAGCTCGTGCAGCGGTTCGCTTGTAAACAGCATCACATGGAGCCGAGACAAACAGAAATACACACGCTTCCTTTCAAATGCTGTTGCAATTAGCCGTCATCGCTATTCAAGACAAGAAGCAGTCAAGCTCACAAAGACATTATTACTTCATTTGGAAATACTTACATTGCCTTCAGGAAATCCATTATGGATTGTTGGAACTAATCCTTACTGATAAAGTAGAGCTGATGAGTCCCACTTTGTATTGCCCAAAGTTTGTATAACAATTCACTTCAAAGTGACTGCTACAAGCAAACAGCATTTCAGGAAGCTTAGCAGGGATATTACTATCAAAAATGAAAGATATCCACTCTGCTCTTTGTTCCTCATTAGAAGGGAGTCTATGAAGCATCTGGTGTTGTTTTTGACAACCAGCAACAGAGCAACAATGAACTGAACCTTTCTTCTGAGACATGTTGCTCTCAACAGATACAATAGTTGTAATGGTGGAAGTGATTTAGCTTCTTCTTCTTCAGGTTGAATGTTCACGTCCATGACCGGGAGTAGCTGTTGGGGAAGAGTTCACTGCACGGGAAATGTGCTAGTTGTGCAACTAAACTTGACTTTTAAAAACCGTGTGCTTGTTTGAGCACAGATAAACAGAGAAGCCCTTTTTTCTTAAAAGTGGCTGAAGTATTTATTGTGTTTAGATACAGGAGGGACACGGGGACACACCAAAAAATTTAATTTTCAAGTGAATGTCCTCCTTAATGTTCATGGCTATGTAATGTTTATGTTTAGTGGTGGTGTGAAATGCACAGTCATTTCTTTCCAAGTTAAACCGGACACTGCATCTGCTGGAGAGGTTAATTGAGTTCAGCAGGACTAAACCAGGGAGACAGCCAACCAGAGGGAGAGACATTATGGATGGTCTACTATACCATAGGCATATAAATGGGAATTTAGTCTGTATATTTTTCTAAATATAGAGACTGTATATGTTAAATATTTTAAACTGAGGTCCATACACTCCACAGCCTAAGGGTCTCTGCTTCCATATACACTTTGCATTCTAGCTGATTCACAAACTGCATCAATAACATCATTCTTTCCATTAGCTCGAGTTGAAAAATTGCAACTTTGGGGAAAAAATCACCTAATACAAAGATGAAAACACCAATCAGTATTAAGTATTAAGATTCTCTGGCTGATGCCACATAATGTTACGTCCTTGTCCAGCGGCCAGCCGGGCTTGGTTCCGGATGGAGTAAAAACAGAACTTATTATTTCTGTGTTTCCATTTCATAGCTCCACAACAGCAGACAATTTTTCTGAGACTATTTAAAAAAAGAAAAAAAGAATAGATAGATAGATAGATAGATAGATAGATAGATAGATAGATAGATAGATAGATAGATAGATAGATAGATGAACTGAATATGAATACACTGAGACAGAAATGGACAGATTGATGGTGATTAAATCCAAAGAAAGGGAATGAAATCTTACTGTAGAGTGGTCATTTCGGTCAGTGATGGCTGTGTGGCTTTCAGGTAGCTGGCCCGACGTGCCTGGATCTTGGGGGAGGGTTTGGGACTTCCATCAGAGTCTCCGCTGTCATCCTCAGCCATGGCTTTGACATAGCTGCCACTTCTCATTCTCCGACAGGGGATGTCATCCTCCTTCCCAAGTGGAGAGAAGCTGCTCCACTCATCCTGGGGCACCTGAACACCAGGTACACAGGACAGAGAAACATCATCAGAGTGATCCACTCCACTGATGCCACCACAGTCCCAGCCACCACACTGGCTCTCTACACTGTCCTGATGGTTCATTCATGCAGCCTCAACACAGCTAATACACAGTACTATACAAACACAACAGAGCAGAAGTATTTTAGCTCGCAGTTTTCTTCATCCATCAGTTTCAAACACACACTCCCATCCCCAGCTCACACACAATTGTGGTTCAGTCTCTCCACTAATTAGTATGGAACAGTATGTATGTCTGTGTTTGGGTCATTCTGAAATTTCTCTCTGGCTAATTCATACATCTGCTCTCCACGAGTCATCTCACTTCATCATGTGTGTGTACATGTTCTTCCAAATAAAGTACAAACCTATCTTTGTGGGGACATTTTGTCGAGTCCCCATGAGGTTAAAGGGCTTTTTCAGGGTTAAGACCTGGTTTTAGTGTTAGGCTTAGAATTAGGTTTAGGTTAGGGTTAGGGTAAGGCTTAGAATTAGGCATTTAGTTTTGATGGTTAAAGTTAGGGTAAGGGGTCAGGAAATGTATTAGTGGTGATTAGGATTAGGGTTGAGTGTCCACACAAATGTAAAACCAGCATGTATGCATGTGTGTGTGTGTGTGTGTGTGTGTGTGTGTGTGTGTGTGAGAGATAGACAGTTCCAGGTTTCTGCTTACACATTCACATTATGGGGACTTGTCTCCCTTTTGGGGACAAAAAGCAAGACCCCATAGCGTAATTTTTTATATCTGAAGTAGGATGGTGTGGATGATATTCTTAATATATAGCGACATGGGCCACATTAGGAAGGCCTATCATGCTATTATTTATTTTCATTTTTTGAGAGTGTATAGGTTAAGCTGCCTAGTTCTAAAATAAATAGCTTTTTTCCTCTCTCTTTTCTCTCGCTTCTCCCTGTCTAGGGGTTACCACAGTAAATGATCTGTACACATGATTTGGTAGATTTTTACACTGGATGCCCTTCCTGATGCAACTCACTGCTATCAACTTAGAGTGTCCAATTAATAATAAGTGATGGGGATTGGGTGCTCAGGGGTACCCCAACCCTTTGCCTGGTGGGGACTTGATCCAGCAACCTTCCAGTTAGAAGCCAAGTCCCCTTTCCACTTAACCATGGGCTGGCACTTTCAAACAGATAGCTTGGTCTATTTAATTTGATTGTGATTCTTTCCATTTTTGCATGCAAATATAGGGAAAAAAACAATAATACAAGAGTCAGTGTTATGCATCCTGAATGTCAACTTAACATTTATACAGTGATATAGAGGAGATTTCAAAATATTGAGATATACAGTATAGCGTGTATCAAGATATATCTTAAAAATATCATAATGGTTAGAGGCCATTTTTAGGGTGTCATAATTTAAGGGTGAAGACATGCTGCATGGTTACTATGAGTTTAGAGTTGGGCCAGTAGTAGTTATGGTCAAGGTTAGAGTAGGTCTCCAGGAAAAGAATTTAAGTCCCTGTAGTGTCCTCTGAAGTCATACAAACCAGATCATGTACTGTATGTGCGTGTGTGCTTTTGTATTCACAGTAAGGTGTAATATGTATCTTTTTGACAAAATTTTCAAACTTAAAATGACACAATGTAGTTTTTGCTCTCAGGATCCCCCTAAAGTTGGAAAACAGTACTGTCTGTTGTATCTGTCATTAAACGTATGCTGCGATAACTTGTGCATTTGTTCACAAACCAACGATACCAAAGAACTCTGGCCATATCTTCAACAAGCATGTTAGACATAACTAGCAGCTAAGGCAAAAACTGCTCCACCACATGAATAACTTGTTAACTAAATGCACTATATTTAGTTTGTAAGCAAAAAATGTCCATTTAGTAATCCAACAGTAACGAGGTAGCCAGGTTGCTATTACTCCAACATCCCTCTGTGTCTCTTAGCTGATGATGAATGAAAGCAGGGCCAATATTCACCCTCGTCCGACATCTTATTCTATCACTCTCCCACTTTTTCTTTGACTCCTCTGACAACTCTTTGGCATCTGTGCTGTTTCTTCCATTTCAATGAAACTTACAGCAAGTTTGCTCACTCTGAGCACTGTGGCATATGAAGTAAGCAGTTGTGTTTTCACATTAGATCTTGGAGTGACCCGAAACAAAGTTATATAGGACCAGTACAGGAGATGGAGACCCTCTTGGGCTCTGACAAGGGCACTATTCATACAGTTATAAGTAGACAATACGTTTAAAATACATTTGGAGACATTATTTGAATGTTGAAATACTACATGGTGTTGCTTTAAAGATACAATGTCTATTTTTCATATCGGTTACTACTGTATACAAAATGGAAAACAGGAGTGTTCTACCACTCTAGCCTCCGCATAAGGCCTGCTGGTTCCAATCCCAGCTGACATGGGTACATCCTGGACAGGTTGCCAGTCCATGCAGGGCCACATAGAGACAGATAACCATCCACTCTCACATTCACATCTATGGTCAACTTAATTTTCAGTTAAGCTCTGATTTTTTTAATGTGGGAGGAAACCAGAGAACCAGGAAAAAAAACATGCATGCATAGTGGGCATATGCAAAGTCCATGCAGAAAAGTACTAGTTCTGACTGGGTTGTGAACCTGGATCTTTTTGCTGCAAGTGTCCTAAACACTACACCAACTGTGTGGCCCAACAGGATGAGATGTTTTACATGTTATTGTCTCTCACAGTGAGAAGGTCACCTTATGTGGAGTTTCCATGTTGTCTCTGTGTGTGCATGAGTTCTCTCCACATATACTGTGCATACTCCTCTCTACTTGTGTACTCCTGTACTTGAAATGTTCCAATTCACAAGTATGTGAGTAGCAAGTACAGTATATATATATATATATATATACGCGTATATATATATGTACGCGTATATATACATACTTGCATTAAGAAACTTGTCAAGGTCTGGTCTCCATGTCTTTATTTTGTTATTTCCTGGACCTTCCTGTGTTTTTTGTTCTCGTTTGCTTTTACTTTGCAGCAGACTGACGGGGCAGCGGGGTGGAGTCTTTGAGTGCGCACCTGCAACGCATCTTCTCATCAGACCTACTGCTTTATAATCCCCGGTTCCAGGTTCCAGTGTGTAAAGTTGTGTTGTGTGGTATGGTTTTTGCTTCCAGCTGCTATGCTCATTTTTTTTTTCTAACACCTTGTTTTTCTCTCCCTTAGTTCCCTGGGACTCTGGAGATTCAGCCCAGCAAGCAGTCTCTGCCACCTTTATCTTCAGTTGGGTTGATTTTTCAGTTGGTTTTTTTGTTAGATAAATTGTTACATCTTTTTATGCACGCATGGACTTCCACATTTTTGGGTTCAGTTTAGTTTGGACTATAAGAATAACAAAACTGCCATTAACTGAACCAGAATTAAAAACTGCTGTTTAGCAACCCAGCCAGCTGTTTAAGTGCTGTTACTTTTGCTTGACTATGTATCTGCCTGACTATGTGCTTGTTTTGTTTAATTCATCATAGTATTTTGGATATTATGAAATTTTCCAATTTGGAAAATACAAGCAACAATCTTCTAAATGAATGAAGTTTCTTTGTTGATGTATATGGAACTAGTTAATATGGTGGCTGATGCGTCTCAGTTACAGAAAACAGCTTCAAGTACAGAAACGGTGCAAATTCACAAGTCAAACTCAAGTCTAAACGAGATACAAACAGAGAAACATGGTGCAAATGGAAAAAATACACTGCAAAGTCATATGCGTAATCATTAAATGCGCTGCAAATAAAGAAACGATGCAAAACACCAAACAATGTAAACCGAAAAAAACATCTACAAACAGAAAGCGCTGCATAACCAGTAGCTACAACGCTCTCAGCTTAACAGCTCAATGAAGAGACACGAGATGGAGAGAGACAGAATTTTCTGTAAACTTGACCAGCGGGAACATTATTGTTGCAAAGTAGCACGGTAATGTGACTTTTATTTGTTTATATTCATGTATTGTGTTTATATTCCTGTACAACACTCTACATTACGCAACGTTTTACTGTATTTTACACCACACTTAACAGCGCTCTAACAGCTGAGCGCGCCCTCTGCAGGTTTGGAGTATGTGGTTTTGGAGTATGTGTGGTTGGCACCTTATAAACTCACTGTCAAATTAAACTGTGATCATAACTTTTACTGTGCAAAACAATAAAAACATTAGTAGAAATACAAAATATAAGAGCTGAGGAAAATATGGCAAGACATATTTACAACTACATAATGGGATAAAGTACACGTGGAATGCACAAATACACACTAATCAACAGTATTTGACAAAGCAACTTATGTGGCATCATAACCTTTAGAACCAAAAAAGTACTGGCTCATTGATCTGCATCTTCACATTTACATAGATTGTACTTTGTGACCATGCAAGCAGGCAACAACAGCTGCAGGCCAACCTGTTTTCATGATGTCATAGCCATAGTCAAAGAAGGTGGAAGCCACTGCAAAGCCAGTAAACACAGATCCACGTACAGTACCTCACAACTAAAAGTTATTCTCATAAAACAACATAGAACAACTGCTGATAAAGCTTTATTATTTACAAAGAATGTGTTGTTAAAATCTTGGTAATAAATAATAAAGTGCCTAAATTCATTTGTGACTGAATATTTACATTGATGTAATATTTAACAGACTATGTGGCTGATCTGATAAGACTGGTGTTTGAGGAGGTTATGAAGGACCCAGAATCTGTTGCTGAAGAGTTGCAGAAGATTCCATCCCAGAGAGCCTGTCCTCCCAGGAGGATGTGGTCGTCCGCCATGTGGACAAAAGTTGATATATTGGGCAGTTGGATCAGGAAACTGACATCTGTGATAAGCTAGACGTCGATAACACAGGAGAGGAGAATCAGGCAATATTGCAGTTGATATGTTGGGCAGTTAAATGTTATTCTTGCAGTGTATATTTTTGAAAATATTTTGAAATGAAAAGATTCTGTGGAAAAATGTTTGTCATTCTTTCTGTCATATCCTGGTTCTGGTCTGGGTCGCCTCTCTGCCCTGTTTTATTACTTCCTGTTTTATTTTGCGTACAATGGTTATTTCCTGTGGAAGCTCTTTCTGCTTTGTGTTTTAGGAGGCTGGCTCTGATCACCACAGCTGTCCCTGATTTCCTCATCAGTGCCCACCTACGTAAACCCTGGTTTCCTGTGCCTTGGTGTCAGCGTGTCAGTTTGGCTGGTAACCTTCGCTACTTTGTATCGCACTCAAACGCTAGCTCATGTTTAGTTTTCAGTTGTTTTTGGATTTTACTAACTTTGCCTTTTCCCTTCCTTTCTCTAGTTCCTGATCTTGCCTGAGCTCTGCCTTGCCAATCGGTTTTGCCTCAGTTTTTAGTTAATCCCTTGGACTGGTTTTTTGAGTTAACTTTTGTAAAATAAATTTTTGTTCACTAATGTACTTCATTAAATGTGATTAAAAATGTACCTGTGTAATGTTCTGCCCCCTAAGGGCCGATAGTCTGCATTGAAGACATGGTAAGTGTTTGCATCATAAATAGAGTGATCTTATTACTGTACAATTACGGTTACAGTCAGGAGTTGACAAAATTGAGCTAAATTTTAGAGGACTGGCTTCATTCAAAATGACCACTTCAAAATACTGTCCATTTTGTATTAAATTAATAAAAGATGTTTCCCACCTCTGTGTGTATTGATATGCAGTTACATCAGAAGAGACAGAGAGACCATGGTGTGCAGAAAGTACACTTACATAGTCATTTACTCATAAAGACAAAAACAATTACTTTACTCACAGTCTCACCAGCTAGCTATGGAGATATCTAAAAAAACAAATGGGCAAAGTAGTGAAGAAACACATTAAATAATAAAATAGTAAAATTTAAAGAGCCTTTTTACAGTAACAGGTACAATTACAGGTATGATCGGTCTAAAGTGAAGAAGGTTACATGTAGACACACAGTGGACACTGCTATTAGCACCAGTGTGTTCTCAGAGTTCAGGATTCTAACAGCACAGAGTAAAAAAATAATGAGTACCTTTGTGAAACGTCCTGTTGCAGCCTTGGTTGTGGACATGCTTCAGTTGTCTTCATTTCTTGTGACTCTGGATCAAAAGGTAAGGAGCTATGGCAAGGGGCTGCAATGAAGCTACTTCATGCTGCTAAGTGCTAACGGCTAGAGCTTAGCATGGAGCGGAGTGGCTCTGGAGGGGGTGTGCCGTTTGCTGCGGCAGCTGGCCAATCATAAGAGACTCAGTGTTCTGGAGAGGGAGGTTGGGCTCTGAAACAGTGTGACTGAAAACAGGAAGACAAAGAGGAGCAGCAGACTGGCTCACTCTGTAGAGTCTGTGAGATTTTTGACCATAAATACAAGATAATGTTTTTCAGCTCACCTATATTTTTGGTTCAGAAATACCATTCTACGGGAATATTAAGGCCTTTGAACTATTAAAGAGAAACCCGACAGGAACACAGCGAGCAATCACTTGGTAACAGTTTCTGTACATACAATAAGGCTGCAGCGTATTGTATGATTAGCATGTCACTGCTTTCTATGAAGGCAGGGTTAAATACAGTCCTGACCATGCATGAATACTCTGCTGGAGCCAATCAGGATCAGAAGAAGCCGGGTATGTAGGGCTAGCTTCAGATAAATACTTTGATTTTGACTCTAATTTACACTGCATGTGTCTGTAACAAAATTTGGAGTAACCATGGTAACATGCTGCTTGCTAGGGACAGGGCAACAGAAATGCAGTCCAGCGTTATTGATATTACCTGCATTAGACTTAGTTCACTTTGGACAGAAAAAAACGTCCTTTCCTTTGCGAAGCTGCCATCTTCAGGGAAAAAGCAATCACAAGTTTGTGAACAGGAAATGCCTGGAATGAAAAACTTTTCAACTCATCTAAATGGTCAATTATGCCTGCTACAATTTTCTCAACAACTTTTCCACATCTAATCAAAAGCTTACATCTGGATTACATCTGCTTTTATAAGGTGTACAATTTTAACATTGTGTGTACTATGTTTTCATACAATAGAACAGAGGTAACAAACAGGGACCACATGAGTCGCCTGCAGGCCTGTTCTGAAATCTTATCTGGTCTGGTTCAAAGGTTAGTATTGTGCACGTGACAACCTCAGCATTTGTTGTGATAAGCTCGCAGGCACTGTGAAGATGAGGAGCTGAATGCAGTTTCTACCCCCAAAATCATGGCAGAAAAAAAATAATTTTCACAGCAAATGAAACGAACAGTTCTTTTTTACTACTGTCAAAGAAAACGGTGTGTCTCATTTGCAGGGCAACTTTGGTGACAGCAAAATGCCACAAGGTGGAGAGGCACTTCAGTACGTTGCACAAAAACCACCATGCCAAGGGTTAGCCTGTTACCCCACTGGGTAATGCATTACAGGCACAAAAAGCCTGTGAGTTAAAGGCAGCTTTGGGCAAACAGCAGTCTGTTTTTTCACAAGGCCAGTGAAAAACTCCCCAAAACACCCAAAGCCTCATTTAGAGCTATAAATCTTTTGATAAAGAAGAAGAAGGGTTTCAAAGAAGCACTGATGATAATTGCAAAGACTCCATTTAAAGATAAGAAGTATGAAACCAACGTCATCTCCACTCTCTCTGATGTCCAACTGGGGGCAATTACAATGGTTAGAAGAGTGTTGGCTATGTCTGGGAACTTGATCGAGCAGCTTCTGGGTGGTCACACTGTCTATAGTGGTGGAGATGTGGTCCAGTACAGACGAGGCGTACTGGTCCAAGTCTGTGTGGGTGAACTTATTCCAGTCTGTGTTTTTGAACTGGTCTTGAAGCACAGCGTCTGTCCCCTCTGGCCACACTTTTATTGTCCTCACAGTGGATTTCACACGTTGGATGAGTGGTGAGTACTGAGGTATGAGAGGCAGGGAGAGATGGTCCGATTGTCCAATGTGGGGGAGGGGTATTGCTTTGTATGCTCCAGCCAGGTTGGAATAAACATGGTCCAAAGTCTTGTCCACTCTGGTGTAGCAGGAGACATGTTGGTGGAATCTGGGGAGGACTGTCCTCAAGTTGGAGTGGTTGAAGTCACCAGCAACAATTAAAGTAGCCTCAGGGTGTTTGCTAATTGCTGCATAAAGTTCTATCATAGTCAGCTTAGCATTAGCATCTGGGGGGGGGGGGGGGTATACAGTGGTGGGGGGGGGGGGGGGGGGGGGGGGGGGGGTATACACTGCAGTGAGTATGATGGAAGTGAGTTCTCTGGGGAGATAATAAGGTCTGCATTTGACCATTAAAAACTCCACATTCGGTGAGCATTGTCTCTCAGTAGTAGCAGAGTCCATGCACCAAGCTCTGTTAATATAAATGCACAAACCTCCACCTCTGGTCTTGCTGAGTCGTCTGCTATCCTGTATCCTGCTAACTCAATAGTGTTGTCAGCTGCTGTTTAGCCATGTTTCAGTAAAAATCATGACATCTGAGTCCATAATCCATCTGTTGTTGGTGATGGAGAGCCGTATTTTGTTCATTTTGTTTGCTAGATAATGGACATTGGTGAGGAAAATGCTGGGTAAAGGGAGCCGGTGTGGTGTTAGCTTTAGCTCAGCTCGTAGCCCTCCGCGCCTATGTTTACGTTCTCGGCGCCGTCTGCATACACTTCTGCCCGGCCTGGAAGAGTGAGCAGCCTCCGGTGTTCTGGAGATCTCTGGGATGAGTCAGAGATTGGCGATAAAACTGTCAGAGTTTTGAGTCCAAATGTCCAGAAGCTCCTGTTTGCTGTAGGACAGCAGCACAGACTTTCTATCTAGAAGAAAGCTGCTAAATAGCAGATTCTGGAGAGACGCTGAGCCTTGCGTTGTTCATGCGCCGCCATCTTGGTCTAAATACCTGATGTTGTGAGAGGCAGCATGGCATTTCCATGGCAAAGTTAAATTCAAATATTGAAAAACTGTGACAAATGTGTTCAACACAATGATTTCCTACAACTTTGCAGGTGTGATCATTTGAAAATTAAACAACTGCAGAGATTAATAGAAATTTTGCAACAAGTGTTGCACGTTGATATGTCCCATTTCCTACCTTGTTAAATTATTGTTAATTATTGTAAATAATCATTCATGTGATCAGTACCTTCACATAAATGAATATCATTAATCATTAATAATAATATATAATTAAAGGTGAACCATGCAACTGTGTTTTATGTAATTCCTCCATGATTTGTGTGAAACCACAGCTTTTTACATCCTACCATTCAAGAAATGCAGTTGTATGTAGTTTTAAACCTGTGTGGTGTTTCTATGAGTAGAGGCACACATTTTGACAGAAAAACACCTGAAATGAGCAGACCATGCTCATGGTTTGCCCATGCACCCTCTAGGACCACACTGTTCCTCCTGAATCTGAGATTCGACTCTCCGACAGCCCTACAACATCCAGAGCCTTGAGGAACTCTGGGCAGATCTCCTCCACCCCCAGGGCCCTGCCACTGAGGAGCTTTTTCACCACCTCGGTAACCTTAGCCCCAGAGATAGGAGAGCCCACCTCTGAGTCCGCAGACTCTGCTTCCTCACTGGAAGGTGTGTTGGAGGGATTGAGGAGGTCTTCAAGTTACTCTCACCACTGATCCACAACATCCCCAGTCGAGGTCAGCAGCACCCCATCTCCACTGTACACAGTGTTGACAGTGCCTGACCGGCATTGTCAGAGCAACTCACCACCAGGTGGTGATCAGTTGACAGTTCTGCCCCTCTCTTCACCCGAGTGTCCAAGTGGTCACAGTTCCGACGATAGGACTACGAAGTCGATCATCAACCTGCGAGTGAGGGCATCCTGATGCCAAGTGTGCATGTGAATACCCTTATGCTTGAACATGGTGTTCATTGTGGACAATCCACGATGAGCACGTCCAATAACAATGCACCACTTGGGTTCAGATCGGGGGGGCCGTTCCTCCCAAACACACCCCTCCAGTTCTCATTATCATTGCCCACATGAGCATTAAAGTCTCCCAGCAGAGCGAAGGAATCCCCAACAGGAGCACTTTCCAGCACCCCCTTTAGGGACTCCAGAAAGGGTGGGTACTCTGAGCTGCAGTTTGGTGCATAAGCACAAACAACAGTCACGACCCGTCCCCCCACCCAAAGGTGGAGGGAGGTTACCCTCTCATCCACTGGGTGAACCCCAATGTACAGTCCCCAAGCTGGGGGGCAATAAGAATGCCCACACCAGCTCGGGGCTTCTCACCAGGGGCAACTCCAGAATGGAAGAGAGTCCAACCCCTCTCAAAGAGACTGGTTCCAGAACCCAAGCTGTGTCGAGGTGAGCCTGACTATATCTAGGTGGAACCTTTCAACCTCATGCACTAGCTCAGCCAAGGGTCGGACCGTCAAGGCCTCTGCCTTTGGCCACCACCCAGTTCACACAGGACCTGACCTCCTTTGCCCCTCCCATAGGTAGTGAGCCCATGAGAAGGAGGACCCATGTTGCCTCTTCAAGCTGTGCCCAGCCGGGCCCCATGGGTATAGGCCTGGCCACCAGGCACTCGCCATCGTGCCCCACCCCCAGGCCTGGCTCCACTGGGGGGCCCTGGTGACGAGGGAGAGTGTTGTCCATTTATGTTGATCATCATGGGAGGTCTTGGTGAATTATATCTTATCACTATGAAATACTATTTATTAATATCTCAAGTCCAACCCTGGTTTTCACTGCAAATATTAAGCTCATTATATGTATATTCTAGTTACTTATCGACTGAATATATTGTATAGACTATTCTATTTTTATAATAGTCTATATTGTTCTATATTCTACATTCATAGATGTGGAAATGCATTTTTATTATTTATAACCTTACTGTCTTTGCTGCTGTGACATTGTAAATTTCCCCATTGTGGGACTAATAAAGGATTATCTTATATACAGTATAAGGCACTGCATCTCATTAGTTGGAACTAGCTGGACCATGTATTGTAAAGGTTTTATTGTCTTCAGCCAGAGTGAAAGAATTTGACAGACAATAACAGAGACAGACAGCAAGATAATTGCACTGCTACTCTGTTATTATATATGAATCACCAGGGAAAGAAGCTGAACAGATCTGTATCTCTTTGTGTGTGTGTGTGTGTCTGTGTGTGCTTGTGTGTAGGTGTGTACATGCCTCTCTGTGCATGTGACGTCAAAGACACAAATGAGCAGTTTGGCTATAAAAAGAGAATGCGGGGAAAGGACCAGCTGCAGAAGCATCAGTGGCACCTCTCACCCACGCACAAGCCTCACTTCAACTGCAGCTCATCACTCATTCTACTGTAATGGCTGAAGAACATGGTACCTTTCTGATGTTTAGTCTGCCATTAGTGCAGATGCTGTTTGTAGGACATTTAATATATTTTTGAGTTTTAGCAACAAGACCACTACTCTATTTGCCTGCCTGAGTTTCAGTGTGCAAGGGGCATTCACTGTGATTCAGTGTGTATACACCATACCCAGAGCATCTACTTTGTCAAGAAATGAATATATAAACTGTAACATAAAAAGACAATGCTACCTGTCTTTTTTAATGCTTAGCTTTCCAATGTGTGTGTGTGTGTGTGTGTGTGTTTTTGTTTTGTTTTTTGTTTTTGTTTTGTTTGTCTCATTTGCCAGTTTATATTAATTCTATTATATATTACGTGGGAACAACAACATATGCAGATTCTAGCACTGAGGAACACATTGAGGAACACAAGGCTGCCATTATAGATATATGGATCATGCCATTGCCAGACATAATATAGAAAAGAATAATGGATCTGCAACCTCCCTCAGATTTATTGGTATCAAAAAAGTGCAGCCAAATCCTAGAGGGAGTAACCTGATTAAACATCTATTAAAAAGAGAAACATATGGGATTCACAAATTAATTACAACAATTGAGCCTTATGGACTGAATAAAACCAGGATTGTAGTCCTTTTCTGTCATTTCATGTTTGTGATGTATGAATTCTTATGTAGCAGCTGTAGGTGACTGGACTTGCTTGAGTTGAGTTGAAGATGTTTCACCTCTCATCCAAGAAGTTTCTGTAGTTCTGACTAGCTGGTGGGGAAAACCAGGTATTTCACATCTGAGGCTGATACCTGTCTAAAAAGTAATTCAGTTGAACAGGACTCAGCTGTCCACCTACATCTGAAGGACAAAGGACACTCTTTTGAGGATGAGAATGTTCACAAGAGTAAAAGTATCTATGTTAATCTGGAGAAACCATCACTCAACAGAGGAGATGGACTAAGACCCCAACTGTCAGCCACCTACAATGCTGTCCTGAGCTCTCTTCCTAAAGGATCAACAGGCAAACAGAACAACAACAGTGAAGTCCAACTCCCACACAATAGAAGATTCTGTCTCTCAACCCTCTTTCTCACTTTGTCTGAGATGAAACCATCAACCTGAAACCTGGGAGGTGTTAACAATCTGCATTTTTCAACTGAACGACACTCTAGACAGCCTTAGAGGTTAAATACCTAGAAAGTCAGAACTTTCTTGAATGAGAGGTGAAACATCTTTAACTCAACTCAAGCAAGTTACCTACAGCTACTACAGAAGAAGACTATGACCTGGATGACTGAGAACCCTCCACAGATGTGATGTATGAATTAATCCCTCCCTCACAGGTAAATTGGGTTGCTGGAGGTATGTGTGTCATTGTGATTGGTCATGTGACCTTTTAGCTCAGCTGTGAAAATTTGTCCAAATTTGCTGTGTGAACCTGGGGAAGCAATGGGAGAAACACATTGTTTACTCATGAATACATCTGAGTAAAGTCATCAGAGTGCAGTGGTGTTTCATTGTTAGTTTGGATTTTGTTCCTGTGTCCAACCAGCACCTACATCTCGTTCACTGTATTTATGAAGACAGCAGTTTGTCATGGACAATGTGCTGACTATGCATTGAATATACAAAATCCAATTTCAATGAAGTTCAGACGTTGCATAAAGCATGAATAAAGACAAAAAAACAATGATTTGCAAATACCTTTTGACTTACTTTCAATTGAATACACAACAAATATTTAATGTTGCTGGCTTTCACTTTACATTGTAGAGTTTTAACTTGCATTTGTAAATGTAGCAATGAACTGTGTTAATTGAAAATGGTTTTCCAAAGTATTCCTGAGCTCATGTCGTAATATCTTTTACAGAATGATGACAAAATCCTTAAAGTCTTTGCAATTGTACATTGAGAAATGTTCTTAAACTGTTAGATTATTTGCTCACCCAGTTGTTCACAAAGTTTTGACCCTCATCCCATCCTTGTTTGTGAATGACTGAGCCTTGCTGGGAATACTCTCCTGTTTGCAGTTAACCTGCTCACCCTGTGGAATGTTCCAAACAGGTGTTTTTGAGCATTATTCAACTTTCTCAGTCTTTTGTTGTGCCTGTCCCAGCTTTTTGGGAATGTGTTGCAGCAACAACTTCAAAATGAGTGAATATTTGCAAAAAACTATAAAGTTTATTAGTTACAACATGAAATTGACTATAGGTTGAAAAGGATTTGCAAATCATTGTATTCTCTTTTATTCACATTTTTCACATGTACCAACTTCATTGGAATTGGGGTTTGTAAACCAAAGTAAAGTGAAAACAGATCAGGAACAGATCAAGTAAATCAAGATAAACAGTCTCTCATACAAACCTAATATAATATACTATTATATATATAATAGATATTCTAATATATTATTTAATATGTCATCACTTTTTACTGTAGAGGAAATTACCTATACCCACAAACACACACGCACATACATACATTCAAGTACAATATAAGCACAGCAAGAGCAGCAGTGAGTGTTGGGGAGGTCATTTAGCTTCCACAGCAATCAGAGTTCTCATTTTTCATCTCAGTATTTAAACAATTTGATTTGAGCAACAGTCAAAACAGTGGTGTTTTGGTGATGATTAGAGCTGTAGTCTCTTTGCCACACAGTTGCAATTGAAAGCAATACTTTTTTCTTTATTCCAGTGCTGGGATTCAATCATATTTAATCAACAGTAAATCCAGGATTGATTCATTCCATATTTCTATTTCATCTGTAAGTCATCTGACTTACTCATCACATTGCTGATATGCACTGTTTCTCTACAATATAAGTTATTAGTCCTTTTGGATAAAGAAGTTCAAGAGTGAAATTGTTACAAGTGTGCTTGGTAAATGTGGACATGTGTTAAACAATTGAAGTAGAATATTTTGAAACTTTAAACAATCGGGGAGATTATAAGCTAAGTAAATGCTTAAGTAAGACTGCATGCTTCAGGAAATGACATGTAGGCAGACAGTTATTTGTGTAAACATGAAAACCCACTGGCATAGTCCTTTAAGCCTTTACAGATAATTAATGGCAGGTTTACTCAAATTTAAAATATAACAATGAGGAGAAAGTTAATAATATTTGCAGTTAAATGCCTCTCCAACACTTTATACAACATTTCAATAACAGTACAGTAAAACAGAACAAGATCAAGATTAAAAACATGGAAAGATATGATACTGGCAGAGGCAAGAGAAGCACTACTAAATTAAAAATGAGTTCTACAAAGAGGAAATGATGTTGTTCTTCATGAATTCATGTTATTGCCTAGCATTCAGAGAGTAAGGCTGCTACTGGCTCTGCACTTACTTCTCTCATCAACTCAAAAGAAGGACAGAGGAGGAAGAGGACAAGGAAGAGGGAGGCTCTCCAAACCAGGAGGAAGCAAAGGAGGTGGAGGTGGATTGGTGGGTGGTAGAGGGTTGGGTTGAAAGGAAGCGTGGGTGTGAGTTGGGTGAGTGGAAGAACGACGGGGGAAGAGTGGTGGAAAAAGGGAGGTTCTTCAGAGATCAGAGTAAGAGACTTTAGAATAGTAATAGGTGATGTTCCCTCTAAAGCTGTGGACACACTACAACCTGACTCTTTGACTGCACATTTAATTTGTGGACATTAGATTAGGATGGACCATCCATTAGTCCAACTTCAGGCTGGTTTTATAATACAAAGAGATTTGGCACGTTTCACTATTGCACTGTAAGAATGTAATTAAACTATTGTTGGTGATTTTCAAAATCTGTTACTAATTTAGCAGAAACTCATTTTAAATATTTCATCTCCTTGACTTCCCAAAACCACAAGTTTCTTTATGAATTAACAGTATCAACTGTACAAACCTGAGAAAATAGGCAAAGCAAAATCAGCTATGGTCTTTTCACAGGAGGCAGATGTATTCCCAATGAGATAATTTGTACTCTAATCATCCTACTCTTCCTCACATTTAGAGTACTTCAGACACGGGTACGCTGAAATTTGATTAAAACTGAGTGAGAGATAAATTGACTCTAACTCCCATTATCATTTAATGATAGTAATCTATTATATAATAATGGATAATTATTTTTTTTGTTATTTGTTTCATTTTGTATGCATTTTCCTCCAAGTACTCATGTACCACCAGTTTGAGATCCATGGCTCTGAAAAATGTGATATGGCTAATATGTGTGTTGTGATTGACACTGAAGAGTTCCTAACAACAATTGCTAACAGATAGTGAAAAGCATTTTTTAGTGTGGTGTCTGATATTTTGTTTTTACATGTATACTGTATATTATAATTCTTAAGAATCATTCTGTCTGTTTTTTAAGAAGCATGTTGTGCTATATAACAAGATTATATACAAGATTAAGGTTAGAACCAATAACTTTAACTCCTAAATGTAGTAAGTTTTTGTAAGTTACAATTTTTTGCATATGGGTCCTAAATGTACCAAACCTAACATAAGATTACATAGTTTAAACAAAATATCTATTTATTTATTTTGCAAAATAAATAAATACATGAATACAGTCTGTATTTACAGCTTCATATATAACTGATCGTTTAAAATCGTTTTGAAACTTCAAGGATACATTGTTTGTGAACACTGAGCATAAATAATAATAATAATAATAATAATATAAAATACTATCAAACATACATTCAAGCATGTGCCACAAAAAGAGTCCTAATGCTCAGCTGTAGTGTGTCCGCAGCCTGAACTAGTGATATCCAGTCATTTTCCTTCCATCTAAATCTGCAGGTGTCATTCCAACTTAACCCTTAAGTAATGCAGACATTGACTCAGACCAGCCCATCAATCTGGCATACAGGCCCACTCATATATGTTGTGTCTCATGTACAGATGTATGCACACAAAATGCTAATTTAGAAAAGTACAAAAACATAAAATCATAAATACCCTTGCTCACCTTAGTGAACGTTCCTACCCTTGCAAAGCTTTTCTTTAAATTATATAGCTGTCTGTACAGCTTTCTGGCAAAGCATGGAGCCACAAGCTACTGCAGTTGCTGCATTGTGCAATCTGCACTACAGGCTTATCCCTTTATCAGGACACCCATGGAACAGATTTATTAGAGGTCTTCATTTCTCTCTCTCTCTTAGCAGTTGATTTCATACATATCTAGATACCAGCATTACGATATTGGAAGACGTTTTTTGTCTTTGTTGAATGTAGACATTTTGTCTTTGTTGAATGTAGACATTCACATTCACTTATGAAGAAGAACAACTCCTTCAGTTTCAATAGGGTCCACTCAGACCCTATTATGTCTGATCTATGACTTATTATGAACTATCTTATCTATGATCTATTAGCTTTAGAAATGTTTATCCAACAATCTCATGTATTATTTTTTCATTTGTTGAAATAATGTACCAAAAGTTTATATGAATGAGTTCAGAACTACCTACCTGTTATTGTGTTTACCTGAGCAGCTGATGCCTAAGTCAGTAAAATTGAGGCCCACTGTACGGACATTGTAAATATAGTATGTTTTTTATGAGCATTGCAAATGATGCCAGTCTTTAAAGCAATGGAATGAGGAAGTAGCAGCATAGCAGCTTCATTGCTTTAAAAGTTGGGACATTGATCAGCTCATAGCACATGTAGATAAAATGGTTGTATCTATTACTTTATAAACCAGGTTGTGATAGATAATTTTACACATCTAATATTCATACATTCGATTGCTTGGCATATCCTGAACTGACATTTACTGTACCTGATGGGTCTCGCAGCAATTTGGTAAATATACCAAAATTTAAATGAGAAAATAACATTTAATCAGGTTTCTTGGTCCATCATCTTCTATTTGATGCTTCAGTAAGTCATCCAAATATTAAGTTATTACTATCTGCTTGACTTGAATGTTATCTCTAGATTAGGAGGTATTACATTTTCTCTTTGGCAAATTGTTTCAGTGCTCTACCAACATAAGCCCCAGAATACCTAAATTAAATACTAGTAAAAAGGAGAGCAAATGTTGCTTCAAAAAAATACACATATTGGAGAATAAGGGGACTTTTGAAGCTAAACACAATTTTTTTTCAGCATTTAGATGACTCCTAAAATAACTGATAAGATATTCCTGGTAAACTATATGTATTTCACAAGTAACTCAATAATAGTAAATTAAATATGCCAAGACAGCAGCTGTGAATTTCCTGGAATTATAGCTGCCCCCTCTATTAAAAAACTGATCCACTAATCGATTCTCTGCTACATTGGCACTTCTTGAGGGGAGTGTTAGGTAGTAGGGTTTGGCAGGAGTGAAAACCTCAACTCACACAGGACTGGACACCACTGTGTTAGAGGAAACATCAGTGAGAAAAGTAAATTGTGGAGCAAGGTGGGTCAACAAAGGGGAGTGGGGTGAACTGACTGGTTTTGGATGGGATTCAGG
Source organism: Brachirus orientalis (assembly GCA_016785285.1). NCBI lineage: Eukaryota > Metazoa > Chordata > Actinopteri > Pleuronectiformes > Soleidae > Brachirus > Brachirus orientalis. The sequence goes on from JAFBJR010000686.1 coordinate 180,048, forward strand.
GAGGAATTATTTACCTGTAAGAAATGGCAAGAGCGCTCCTGCTGCTGACTGCCCTTAGATTTGACTAGAGCTCTATCTAGGTTTAGGTTACCGGATCCTGCGCTGGCTCGTAGCTGGTTGTGGCTGCTGGTGTTGGTGTAGACCTCTTGGGCCCTGCTCACCGTTAGGCTCGATGACCATGCCCCTTTCTTCACAAGGGGCCCGTCCACAAGACCCAGCGGCAGAAAGGGGCCACTTCCTCCACCGATACCTCCACCGCTGTTATTGCTGCTACCACTAACAGGCACACATGCTGATGGCGCTGCATACTTCACATCGTTGCTGCTCCTGGAGACTTTGAGTGCAGAATGGTGGTGTGTGTGGCCATGGTGTGCATGAGTGTGACCGTGTGCTTGCTCACTGAGAGTGCCATAAGGGTCCATCATGAAGTACTGCTGGGACTGTGAGGAGGAGAGACTGGGAAGGGGAGTCTGGGGAAAGTTGTCAGGGTTGTTGCTGGGGTACCTGCCCATTGTCATGGCAATGGGTGAGGGTGATATGGAGGGTGCAGGTGAGGGTGGAGGTTGGTGGTGGTGAGGGTGGTAGAGACACAACTCCCGTTCCAGGTTGTCATCTGAGCTCCAGTATCCAGAGCCTGGAGCAGATGCTGAGCCATGTAGCTGGTGGTGGTGGTGGCTACGATGCTTGGGCTCGGCTGAACGACAGCGTTCACGGCTCTTGCTGCGCTTCCGATGGCGCACTCCCACTGGTGGAGTTTCACCCTCCGGGCTGGCCCTTGAACCACCACCACCACCAACTCCTCCTCCACCACCACCACCATTAATGCTCCCATTATTGGCCCCTTTAGAGGACTGTGTGTGGTGTGGGCCCTCCAATGAATGTGACTTGGTGAAGAGTTTCTGGACTGAGTGGACCAGGTGACGAATTCTCCCTGGACTGTCGTTGTTGTTGGCCCCCATCCCCCCACTGTGGGCCAACACTCCTCGTTTGTACTGCAGTGTATGGTAGCCATCTCTGGAAAATGATGGCTGACGCTCAAACGGGTCCGCAAAGTGTGCTGGTACCCGGGTGGGCGTTTTACCTCCATAGCCTCCTCCTCCTCCCCCTCCTCCTCCTCCTCCTCCTCCTACATATGGAACCATGGCCATACACTCATCCTTTACCTCAGGATGGTGAGATGAGGAGGTTGAATGACACCTCCTTGGGAAGGTTCCATATGGGACGATGCTGTTGGTATCTGAGGGGTACGAGGTGCGCTGAGCGTTGTAGTACGACAGCTCAGATGGATGTGGGATAGAGATGGGCACAGGCATGTCCATCTGACTGATCAAATATGGCTTGCGGTCAACATGGTGACCCAGTGGATCATATGATGGTTCATAGGAGACCACATGATGGTGACTCCGACTACTTGACAGGCCTTTCATGACAGGGAGAATGAATGGGAGGATGAAAAGAGGAATGATATGGATGAGGGATGCCAGGAAGGCTAGTGGTTAGCAAAGGGCTGCAGAAGTCTGTCCCTGAGAGGAGAGCAGTAGACTCTGGAAGACAAGAGAGAAGCAACAAGAAAAAGTTAAAGCAAGACCACAAGATCTGGTCACATCATTTAACATAAAAGCCATTTCATGGAAATTGCAAGGGGTCCAATATATCAGGAATTGTGTTGCCTTTCCGACATAAGTTTGAATAAACTTTTTTTTTTTTAAACTTTTTTTGAAGGAGCTTTTGTTTTGAAGGATCATTTTCAAGCCGAGATGTTCCTGGTTCACAGGTTGTTTGGGTCAATAATTTGAGGAGGCTAGCTGAACGTGCACAGCCACATTTCTGTGTTCAACTGCATGCATTTCATCACTGTAAACGCCACAGAGGCAACGTCGTAAGTGAATAATTTCATAGTTACATTCATAAGTTAATTTGTTATGAAGTACTATTTACATGAAAAATGCATTTGATTTATTTGTAACTAAAATGTTTTATTTACATTTATTTACATGAGAAAAGCATGTTACAGAGCTAAAAGGTAATTTTTGTATTTGTCTTTGTTACAGTTTCCGCTCTGACCTTGTACAATGATAGAGAAAGTAAGCAACTAAACTTTACTACAACTCACGTCTTCATTTGTAAGGAAGAGTTTAGCTAGTTGTATAGCTGCAGTTGCTACACTGTAGTGAGGTGAACACAGGAATTAAAAAAAGGAAAATAGTAGTTGGAGGAGTTAAGAGCTTTAAGCACTTGAATCTTTGACCATTAAATAATGCCTCTGATAATTCTGAGTGAACCAAAGTTTCATTTACAAAGAACAAACAAACAAAGTGTTATCCCGTTTCTTGCCACAGTGACAAAAAACCTCACTACCTGCTAAAGTGGCTGGTCTCCCACAAAAACGAAACCATTTTACTTCTCTGAAAACCATTACATGTGGACATTATGTATAGAATGAAAATCTATAATGAGGGTTAGGTTTAGGGTTAGGGTTGGAAGTTGTTTATCAACATTTTTAAAATGACACAGAGTACAAGTGGTGGTCTGAACCTGGTCAGTGACAACGAGATTTCCATTATCCAGCAGACCACAATTCAAGACCAAACATTGATGTGGTTAAAAAAAACTGTTTTCACATTGATATACAGTGTATGTGTATAAGTAACGTCATTTTGGTTCAGAAATGTGAGCTCAGGTGTCTGGTTTGTAGAAACATAAAACTGCATTGCTTGGTCCTGATGTGAGTTTCTTGAACAGTTTAACTGTTGCTGCATTAGGCATACCTTACTACACTAATATCCTCATCTACTGTATAGCCTTAAACAAAAATAAATACAAATTAAAACAGCCTATAAGGACAACACAGCACAGACTAGTCTACTGATGTGATGCTCTATATGTCATGAATTGAATGAATAAACTGTGTGTTGGAGCCAACATAATAAAATTGAATGAAGCAGAAAAATGTGATTTTATCTGCACAACACATACAGATGATGAGTGTCTCAGCTGGTAACCAAGAACAAGTGGTTGGGCAACACTAGATTTAAAATATGGGTTGATTCAGAGACTGGGACTGACCAATGAAGCATCTAGGTCAGATGTGATTTTGCTCAGTCCAGTGATCGAAACGCAAAACACAGTGCAGTAGAGGAGTTATATCTATCTTGACATATATATCATGACAGTCCAGAGGTGAGACCAGAAGGCAGAGTTGCAGTCTTACATGCTTCTCTGTGCTTATTTTCGAGCAGTCACGTCCTTGAAACCCCCAAAAAACTTTGTCTGTCCCCTGGCTGACAAAATTAAAAAAATGACAAAATTAAATAAATCATCAATGAAAAGAAGAGTTAGTCAGTCCAATCTAATTATAATCAACACTAATAATGAAACAGAATCCTACAATACCTCTCTTAAATGTAGACCGGTAAATATAAGATCACTCTCCTCAAAATCAGTTTTAATTAATGATCTAATCATTGATAAACATATTGATTTAATATGCTTAACTGAGACTTGGTTACATGAAGAAGAATATGTTAGTTTAAATGAGTCAACACCACCCACACATTCTAACACTCATGTCCCCAGAAGCTCAGGCCGAGGAGGAGGAGTCGCAGACATTTTTAATACTAGTCTATTAATTAACCCTAAGCCCAAACCGGAATACCTATCTTTTGAAAGTCTTATCCTCAGTCTATCTAATCCTAGTTTAAAATCACAGAAACCCGTTCTGATAGTCACTGTTTATCGTCCACCTGCACCTTATACAGAGTTTCTGTCAGAGTTTTCCGAATTCTTAACAGAGTTAGTGCTAAGGACAGATAAAATCATAATTGTGGGGGATTTCAACATCCATGTAGATGTTGAAAGTGATGGTCTTAATTCTGCATTGAATTCACTGTTAGAGTCAATTGGTTTCACTCAGCATGTGAATAAACCCACTCACTGCTTTAATCACACCCTTGATCTTGTGCTCACTTATGGCATAGATATAGAAAACTTAAATGTTTCTCCCCAAAACCCCCTCCTAACTGACCATTATTTAATCACATTTAATTGCACATTAACTAACTACAATAACATTTAGAAAAAATACCACAACAGTCGGTGTCTGTCTGATAATAATGTTAATACTTTCAAAGTGAGTCAGTGCAGCCGTTATTTAACTCTGTGCCATGTCTAAGTTCACCTGAAGTTAACAGTTCAATTCAATTCAATTTTATTTGTATAGCGCCAAATCACAACATACATTATCTCAAGGCACTGTACATAATAAGGCCAAAACCTTTACAATATTACAGAGAGAAAAGAAACCCAACAGTTCACACAATGAGCAAACACTAGG
>JAFBJR010000686.1:186686-196937 GCA_016785285.1 Brachirus orientalis
AGCCTGTTACTATGCAGATATTCACATAACTGATTCGCAACTGCCTTTTCTAGTATTTTAGAAATGAAAGGAAGGTTTGATATTGGGCAATAATTGGCTAAAACCTCTGTGTCGAGGGTAGCTTTTTTAAGAAGGGGCTTAATAACTGCAACTTTAAAAGCTTGGGGTACATATCCAGTTAATAAGGAAAGATTAATTTGATTTAATATGGAGTGGATAATTAATGGAATAACATTTTTATACAGTTTGGTGGGGATGGGATCTAACTGACAGGTTGACAGTTAATCTAGAAGAATCTCGTGTAGCCTGGAAAGATGGTCTTGTAGCTTATAAAAAAGCCCTTCATAAAGCTAGAGCAGCCTATTATTCTTCTTTAATTGAAGAAAACAAGAACAATCCAAAGTTTGTGTTTAGCACTGTAGCCAGGCTGACACAGAGTCACTGCTCTACTGAGCCGTTTATTCCCTTAACACTGAGTAGTGACGACTTCATGAATTTCTTTGTGAATAAAATAACATCAATAAGAGAAAAAAAATTGACCAGCTCCTCTCCACTAGTGATAATGAGACACTTTTTAGCACAATAACCTTAGAAGCACCAGACATACAGTTACACAGTGTCTCCCCTATAGATCTCCCAGAATTAACATCACTAGTATCCTCATCAAAACCGTTGTTGCGGGCCCTAGCCGAGTGTGGCCTATGGGAGGCGGGAGTCCTAACAGAAACATTCTTTTGCATCATAAACAGCAGGTCATAAAAGAGTTGTAAACTAAGGACTAGCTAATCCTACAATCTCATTGGCTGCCCCCCCCTTGGATGCCATGTCTCTTATATCAGACTCCGAGACTCTCTCTTCTTCTCTGCCCCTCGTGGAGGGTAGACTCCAGTCACCCCTGCATTCCCCTTTTGGGGAAAGGCAGACATTGCTCTCTCTTCCCTAGATCACCTCCCGGCCTTGAAGGCCATGTGGGAGCTGCCTCCATGGAAACTGTGACTGACTGTAATCACTGCTGCTCCTATCCAGCTCACACAGGTAACGGAGCCGAAATTAACGCACCTCGCCTCATACGATCGCTGCTGTCGGAGCTGCAGCTCATCATCCAGCATCGTACTGAAGACATCCAATCCCCGAAGAGATTGTGCCAGTTTCACCCTCACTGGTCGGGCGAGAAACTTGTTTGCGTTCAGCTATGCACCCCTTTCGATTAGCACCTGGAAGCCTCTGCAAAACCAAGCTTTCCCTCGCAAAACTTCAGATGGCACCTTCTAAAGTCAACGCTTGAGCTGTCTCCCTCCGCGACGAAGCCGAGGATCAGCCGCTGTTGTCTTGCTGATAGCCGCACAACAGCCGCTCCGCGACTCCACTTAACTGGATCGGACCCGAAGACGAACGGAACACCTTACTCCCAGCTTCCAGCAGAGGTAGTGTCTGGGCAGTTAAGTAATGTGCGTCGGACTGTGCATCCACATGTTCGTATAACTCAAGTGTCTTATGTGTGTTTAAACTGTTGTTTAATCACTTGTTTAGAACGATGTTGATCGCTTCTTATGTTTCATTGTTGTTTGAGGTGCTCACTGCTTCGCTGTTGTGCGTCTGCTTCGCAGTGTCTGGCAAGTGGACAGATTGCGTGTGGAGATGGTGGCTGTGTAAACTTTAAATTCATTGACTGATTTGGCTTCGCCTGCGTCAGCCTATGTGGGTTGACTGCCATCGGTTCACGCAGCACGTGATCCTTCGTTCATTCATACTAGATGTTATGTTTTGAACTTCCTTCCTTGTGCACACACCATTCATAACTTTCCCCCCCCCACATTCATTCTTTTGTGAGGTGCCATCTTGCACCGACCATGTGTCTACAGCCTCACTGCTGCGCCTACTTCATGTTTTCCATGCTTAACCACGCCCACTTTCTCACACACACGCACCTACCTATTAACAATTATGTTGTACATAGCCTGTGTGTTTATTAGCTATAGTTAGTGACATTTATTAATTCAAATAACTCAGTTTTATTGCTTCTATTTAATCCTCACTGATTCAAATTATTCAATTTGTATTGTGTTATTTGATTAAATAAATTGTTATTTTATTTCACTTAAAAGAAAGCTCTGTGTCTTTTGTGCATGTATACTGTGACAAATGGGGGTTGAGAGAGCCAGTGCTTGGATTCATTACTTCAATAGTAATGAATCAATAGAAGTGACTATAGTATCAGCAGATGTTATAGTCAATTACAGTGATTGTGTAGACTGATTTTAAAGGCAAATTGATTTTTCATTAATTCTTCAAAAATATTAAATAAATAAATAATGATTAATAATAATTGCATGTTTTAGCCAATTATTGCCCAATATCAAATCGTCCTTTCATATCTAAAATACTAGAAAAGGCAGTTGCGAATCAGTTATGTGAATATCTGCATAGTAACACAAACTTTGAAGATTTCCAGTCAGGATTTAGATTACACCATAGCACAGAAACAGCCCTAGTTAAAGTTACCAACGACCTCATCTTGGGCTCAGATAATGGTCTGGTCTCTATACTTGTCCTGTTAGATCTTAGTGCTGCATTATTATACAAGATTAGATTAGATTAGATTAGATTAGATAAAATTAGATTATCGTAACTCAGTACTATGGATGTTCTATTAGGTCTGTTAAAACTCTTCAGTTAATTCAAAATGCTGCAGCACGAGTTCTAACAGGAACTGGTAAGAGAGACTACATCACTACAGTGTTTGCTTCTCTACACTGGCTCCCTGTACAGTTTAGAATTCAATTTAAAATCCTCCTCCTCACGTACAAAGCACTTAATGATCAGGCCCCATCATATCTTAAAGATCTAGTTTCACCTTATCAGCCCAACAGATCACTTTGGTCCCAAAACACAGCCTAAGTTGTAGTTCCCAGAGTCCATAAAAGTAGAATGGGAGGCAGAGCCTTTAGTTACCAGGCTCCTCTCCTGTGGAACCAACTGCCAATGTCGGTTCGGGAGGCGGACACTGTCTCTGTATTTAAAGTTAGTTACCATCTCTTAGTTATGCTGCCATAGACCTAGACTGCTGGGGGATTTCCTGTGGTGCACTCACACTCACTCTCTCACACTTTTTGTCTCCATCTACACCCACTTCCTGTGAGCACAAAGTAAACGCTCTGTTTCTCAGTCCAGATTGGATGCTTTTTAGTTATTGTATAGTGTCTCTTTCATGGCTTTTAAAGCATCAGGGTTTTGGAATTTACTACAGAAAGTAACAAGCCCGTCATTATGTGCATGGGAATGTGACTTAATTATGTGTCATTAACCTTTTTTTTTTTCTCACTTCCCAAGTCTATGTCTGCTTCCTTCCTCTCTCCCTCTGTCCTCATCTTGCAGGCTGCAGGATCCAGATCCAGTTTTGATGATATTATTATTATTATTATTATCAGTAACAATAATACTGCTGTCATTGCTACTATGCTCTGATTAAAGTTCATCAGTATAATTTCTTATCAATAATGTTTGCTGCTGCTTGTATAAATGACACTGTAGTTCTATAAACATGACAGAACTGATTCTAAACTTGATACAACTGTTGTATATTTGCTCCTGGTCTCTCTCTTCTGTCTCTCCCTCACCTCCCTCTTTTTCTTTCTCTCCCTCCTTTCTGTCCCCCACCTCTCCTCTGTCCCCCACTTTCCTCTCACCCCAACCGGTCGAGGCAGATGACCGCACATCTTTGAGTCTGGTTCTGTCAAAGATTTCTTCCTGTTATAAGGGAGTTTTTTCTCTCCACTGCCCCCTAGTGTTTGCTCATTGTGTGAACTGGGTTTCTTTTCTCTCTGTAATATTGTAAAGATTTTGGCCTTATTATGTACAGAGCCTTGAGATAATGTATGTTTACGTATGTATACAAATAAAATTGAATTGAATTGAATTTTAAGATCTACCTTTATTAATATCTACTCAGTAGCCATATATTCAACCAGAATAGAAGTTCACATCTCAGAAGTTTATAGGGGAAAAGGCTCCAGGGATCAGACAAGTTAGTTTTATCACAGATGAATAGCTAGGGCCACACTGTACGCACAGATCTGTGTATACTCCTACTCTCACATTTGTGCTGAAGTTGTCAGATAGGTGTGTGTGTGCAGAAGTGTTTCTGTGTCTGTAATGTGTATTTGTGTGTGATTTCCTTGTCCTACTTGGCTCATTACCCAACTGCCTAACACGCCCCGACAGCTTCACTAGTAATGGGGCTACTAACAGCAACATCCAATGAGCTTGGGTAAGACACACCCACATACAAGCACATAGATAGATTACAGTTTATTTTGTTTTTTATTTATTTTGTTATTTTATTTATTTATCATTGCACAGGGTATGTGTTGAGTGCTAATGTTACTATTATAGTAGTAGTAGTACTTAATTTACTTATGAGCCATCAGACCATTGAAATTGTATAATTTGTAAGAAATGAGACCACACGTTATAAAATTTACCTCTACCATCATTCAATCTTGCAATGAGATCCTCAAAGGAGGCTGTCATTAATTTCAACCAGTCTGTGAAACCAGGTCTCACTTGGCTTTTCCAGTGCCTAAGGATTATTCTCACTGCAGACTCTGCTTTTGACACCTGTGGTGCTAGGAGGGACCTGTCTCCAAGCAAACATAACTGGGGAGATTCTGGCAGAGGTGTATCTAACCACTCTCCAAAAATATTAAGAATTTGTTTCTAGAAAGGAAAAGCAAAAGGATAATCCCATAAAAGATGGATATATGAACCTGAGTCATTCATTTCCAACACTTATCATCCCTTATCAATCCCATTTTATGGAGCTTAACAGGTGTATAATAATATCTATGGATATCTTTATAGCTTGTAAATTTGCTGACTGCATCTCTCACAGACCAACCTACATTGTATACCATCTCTTCCCATGCCTTCTCCTCAATGCTTGTATTTAAGTCTCTCTCCCACATTTGTCTTAAGTACTGACAGTTAGCATACATGCTATCCACTATGGTTGTATAAAAAGTGGTATCTCTCTCTTGTATGAAAACCTGGGTATGAAGGTAAATAGTCACTGGACTGGGCATCCTCATGAGCATGCCATCTATGAGTGCTGATGTTATCCACCCTCAGAGGGTGACTCAAAGGATTCCATCATTTAGCTCAAAATAACTTGATCTCAGCCCTATTTTCATTTCTCCTTCCTCCTACACACAGCATGCCTGGCTCTTTGAAAAACCTAGCTGGAGATGGTGGTAAAAGATGGATGGTGTTTGTGTGGAAATATACTTGAATTTTGTTTCTTTTTAGTACCTTTTCTGGCATAAGTGCTGACCTTCTCATGGCCAGTAATAGAACCCGCTTCTAATGAGACAGAACCTCATTTCACAGGAGCTGGTAAAGGTTGGTAATTGTTAGCACTCTTGTCTTTGCAGCATGAAGACCCAGGTCTGCAACCCGGTCAGAACAATGGCCTTTTTGCATGGAGTTTGCATGTTCACCCCATGTGTGTGGGGGTTTTCTACAGTTTCTCCAGCTTCCTCCCATAGTCCAAAAAACATGCAGATTTGGGGATTAGGCCAATTGGACATTCTAAATTGCCTGTAGATATTAAATGTGAGAGTTGATGGTTGTCTCTCTCTGTGTGGCCCTGTGATGGACTGACAACCTGTCCAGAGTGTACCCCACCTGTCACCTTATGTCAGCTGGGATTGGGCACCAGTGCCCCCACAACCCTCATGTGGAGGATAAAGAGGTCGAAAATGAGTGAGTGAGTGGTTAAGATTGGGGTTAAGAATTAACTGGTTATGATTAAGGTTAGGGATAAATGTAAAGAGTCCTTAAAAGGATAGCTGTGAACCTGTGTATGTGTGTCTGTATAATATTGTAGTGTTCTGTTTGTCTGCTCTCTTCTCTTTTCCTCATATTGCAGAACTTTTCTCATGTCTCCTCCTGGAAATTGACAGTGTCACTTGTATAAATAGCTAATATCACATGCTATGAACAATGTATTTTTGCACTTCATTCAGTGATCATTAAGCATACCCTTAATGATCAGGTTTAATCATACCATTTATCACACTGGTCTTTTCTGATTATGAGGTGTTGGTTTTCTTTTTTTTCTTTTAACACAATCCCTCACCAGCTTTCTACTTGCAAACCATGCAAATTGTGTTGTAAATGGCACAAGGGCGTAAGGATTCAGTTTATTTTGTGGCCATGCTATCTTCTTTTTGTATTTCTTTCTCGCTGCTTCCTCTTGCATGGTGTGTGTGACGGGGGAGCATGGCACACCTGGTCACTTTTCCTCATCCACCTCCATATAAAACCTTGGTGATTACTCCAACACTCTGCCAGATAATTCCATGCTCTAGTACCTGTTGGTACAAGTCTGCTGTTTGGTTAGCTCTCATGGCAGTTGTCATTTTTCATGTGTTGATTTTCTTCTATTTCAACATTGCTTGACATGAAAGGGGCACTTTTTCCTTTACCTTTATATAAATATACTAGGCCAAGATGAGAAAAATAATATATGTTAAATGTGAATAAAGACATGGGGGCATCTTCTAGCCATTTTGATTTTTTTTTTATAAATTAAAAAAAATCAGTTAGCAGCCCTCAGCAGGTTGATGATTTAGCTGCTTATTGTCAATTGTTGCATAATTTTGTACTAAAAAAAATGTATTAAATTGAATGCAATCTTTATCTTCAACATGAAATTACATGCAGGTTCTCTTGCAAACTTCTCAACTTAAAAAGCACTAAAATTTGGGTCTCCTCAGTGGCACCAAATCTGCCTCATCAAAACTTAATGGCTTTTACATTCTCATAGTTAATGCTTGAGTTTCTCCCTCCCCTCAGGTCAAGAGTCAGGGTGTCATCCTTGATAGCACACTATGATTCCAAATTTACATCAATAAAGTCACTCAGTCTGCATTATTTACATAACCTTAATCACCTCTGTCCATCCCTCATACATATTAGTGCCAATATTTTCATTCACATCTCTGGTTACATCCTGCGCAGGGCAGCCCATGGCCAAGAGGAAAGGAACAGGGTTTGTAATTGGAGGGTCACTGGTTCAAATTCCTGGACGAGTCAAGGGCTAGGGTGTCCCTGAGCAAGGCACCCAATCCTCATTGCTCCCTAAGTGCATTCACAAACTTCAACTCTTCTGCCTAACGGTAGCTCAGTGGTACAGTGAGTCGTATTTTAACTTGAAGGTTGGTGCTAGTCTACATGCCAACCCCACTTTGTTGTTGATAGCTGTGCTGCCAGCATATGAATGGTTGTATCCAATATAAAAATTGTCCTTATTTCCTTCTTCATAACATCCATGAACCTTCTCTGTGGTCTTCCATAGAGAAGGTTCCAAACCATCTCAGCCTTTAGCTGCAAACTGTTTAACCTGAGCTGAATATGCTAATTTCTTATCCTGTCCATCCTGGACACAACAAATGAAATTCTCAGCATCTTCAGGTCTGCCACCCCCGCTCTTACTTTTAGACAGTGCCACTGCCTCTAAGTTATACATTATAGCTTACTAGCTTACTTCCAAAAGTTGGAAAACAGTACAGCCATGTCTTCAGACCAGGTACAGCAGCGTATGTTATAGTCCTATATACAAATAAGTTGCATAGTTTTATTTTTTTCAAAAAAATAATTCTCAATGTTCACTTTGGGAGCACCTATACCACACACATTATGAGTTGTAAAAGTTCCGCTGTTGGAGGTGGCTGTATTGGTGCCCTCTGCAGGTCTGGAATGTAAGAGTAATCCTTTTTCCTCCTTCAGTGTGCAAACGGTGTGAATTTTGACTGCTTGTATTATCATCTGTAACAAGAACATTTGCTCTACAGTATATCATGTACGACTCTGAGATTTCAATAGGGAAGTGATCAATCAGAACACTATGGGCTCTAATTTCGTAGACCAGGCCAGATGCAGTGCAGCACCAAGGGGGGTGTGTGCAGGCACATTTTGCAAGTTTCGTGCACAGTGCAGGGGGCGCAGCCTGGCGCAAGTACTCCTCTGTACCACCTCCATCTCTCCTACCAGCAAGTAGCAAAGAGAGGGAGAGAAGGTGTGACTGGGTTTAACACAGTCTTCACCAATCAAATGAGCTCCTCTCCTCACCTTTAAATGTGCTGCGGCGAGGCGCAGTGCACATTTCATTTAGCCATGGATGAAGGAGACAGCTGCAGCGTCAGACGGAGGAAAACTGATGTTCTGGTCCGGGAGGTCCAAGCTCGCAGTGGCCAAATATATGGTCACATGAACAGACCTCCGCAGGCTGATGATGCAAAATGTTACCAATATTAATTAATCAAGTTTGCCCTGACATACTAAGAACCATTGCCCAGTGTAAAAAACAGGTTCAATGATGTAAGAAGAAGGGCCAAACAAAAGCACCGGGGCGGCCCCTCCACCAGGGTGGCCATTGTGAACTTGGCGGAGGACATTGCGCCCTCCACCCTCTCAGCCATAAGCATCGAGGGCTTTGGTGGGATTGAGGTTGGCATTATGAGTAAGTTGAGCATATTTTTCCTCTGATAAAGACACTCATGTTTAGTAACCTATATTAGTAGTAATTTGGCTGACTGGCACACAGTGTGCTTCTCTCCCTCTCTTTGCTACTTGCTGGTAGGAGAGCTGGAGAAGGCAGGACAGAGGAGTACTTGCACCTGGCTGCGCACCCTGCACTGTGCATGAAAATTGTCACTGATGTCTGTTGACACCTCCCCCTTTTGCGCAGCTACGCCTATCTCTGCTTGCCTCGGTCTACCAAATTGCCAACAATTGGCACTGATTTTGACAATTGTAATCAAAAGCTGCTAGCAGAGTCTGCTTACTGCTTCAGTGTAAGAGTACCACTTTCCTGTGTACATCAGGATGTGGTTCTGGAAGCTTTTCAAATCCGATGTAGTCCTGTAATGTGTAATAAATAAACATAAAAATGTCTTGTCAAAAACAAACAAAAACACACTATGGTATATGTCTTTTGTAACTCCACCTTTTCACCAGATGTAGCCATTTCATTAATTTTTGTTTTGTAATAGACATAGAAATTAATATAGAAAGAAGGAGGGATACACTCCCCATTAAAATAGATTATATGCCAGAATTTATCAACTGACTAAAGGCAGTTGTAATCCTTGAATTTTGAAGTAGGTAGACTCTACCACATCCCCATTTACAGGCACTGACAGAATCAATAAAAGGTAAGGAAATGGTCCTGAGAAGACACAGACCAGAATCGTATATGCCAGCTGAGAATATAATCACACAACAATTAGAGTATATAATCTTCTACTTTTGCTATTTTGTGCAAGCTACACATTTATGTTCAAACATTTGTATTTGTGGTTTAGCAGTCATGTTAGCTTTCATTTTTCAAGTCAGAACCAAACCTGCAACTATGTTTGCAGTTTTTTATTGTATGTTTTATACTTAGTTTACTTTTTATTATCACATTGTCAATTTCTGTCATAAAAGCCTTTCTGGGGACAAGGTTTGAAAATTAGCATCTGCTAATTTTGCCGCTGCTAACAGTACTGTTTATGGTATTGTATCTCTCTCTATAAAAATAAACCATGAATAAATAACTAAAGTGAATGGTTGCTACAACTATCATACAAGCTATCAAAAACTAGCTAGCATGTTAGCCATAACTTCCACCTAGAAAAAAACCCCTGCACTATGTGAATAACTGAATTCTGAACATAAACAGGGGACAACATGACTTCAATAACACCACCTGACACACAGCAGCTCAACCGCGCCATGTTTAGTTTGTAGGCAAACAATGTCTACTGATAAGTCCAACACTAACGGGACCAGGTCACCTTTGCTGTGACGTCTCACGGTGTCTCTCAGGTGACAACAGCGAGGGAAAGCAGGACTAATGTTCAGCCTTGTCTGGCATCTTATTCAATCGCTCTGCTGCTTTCTTTTCTTTAACTCCTCCAACAAAGTCTTCAGCTTCTTCAGTTTTTGTGCTGCCTCTGCCATTTCCACTGAAAGAACAACTCTGTTGCTTCACCCACTCAGTGTTTTGAGTGAAGGGAGTGACGTATGCAGTAAAGCAGTCTGTCATACCTGCGCTCCGCTCCGCCCCAGCCACTGATTAGTAACCAGCGGCACCTGGCACTGAGCGCAGCTGCGGTTGATTAGGACTACAGCTTATAAGCCAGCGCTACAGCTGCCTCAGTGCCAGATCGTCTCTCTCTTATGGACCCTTCTGACCGCACCGCTTCT
>JAFBJR010000686.1:197183-210568 GCA_016785285.1 Brachirus orientalis
ATTATTATTATTATTATTATTATTATTATTATTATTATAATAAATAAACGCTGTCCAAACGTTTTTGAGTCTCATCGTGCCTGCTTTTGGGTCCAGCCTTGATTTACACGTGACACAGTCAACACGATGACATATGCTGTAAAGTAGAACTGCGTTACACTACATGGAGTGACCCGAAACGAAAGTTACATAGTTCCAGCATAGGTGATGCAGACCCTCTCAGGCTCTGACCAGGGTGCCATTCAAAGTAGTTTAGGTCCACAATAAGTTAAAATATTTCTGGAGTCATATTTGAAGGTTGAAATACTACATGGTTTCACTTGCAGAAATGCAGAAAATGTTTCTTTAACTAGGTATTTAAGGTTCTCTGTCTTTATAAATGTAAGACCATAGTTTTAACCCACAGTAACAAGCTAGTTAGTTCTTGTTACCAATATCTTGAAAAACAGAACAATAGAATCATATTTGTATAAAATGCTATAACATAGACTACTGTACCTGGTCTGAAGGCATGGTTGTTTGTACATTATTGTTGACTTGTCAACAATAAACCTGAAAGCAAATTGCACACATTGACTCAATGTGTTTTGGATAACGATGACCTACATGAATGAGAATCTACACAGACATCATACAGGTACAAAGTTATTCATCTCTGATCATTTACAGTATGACTCATGAGGTATTTGTTCAGGTCATTTCATCCTATTTCTCACAGAGGAAAAAAAAGATTTTTAAGGTCCTGAAATTTGAGATCTTGTACAGTAATGTCAGATTTTACTAATGAATCATTTGAAGTGAATCACTTCCTCCTCTGAGTCACTGAAGTGTATTTTTAGACACTGTGGTGTCAGTGTGAGTGCAATGTCTTTTCAGCGAGACATAGTAATTTAGGACTTCCTGTCCATAATTACACATGCAGCAGTGTGTTTAGCACAAATTTAAAGAGGACAATTAAGGTGCCTAATTTACACTACATTGTTTGCACATTTATTTCAACAGTGGTGCTATTCTTCTGTATTAGCTATAGGCAACTGGACTTGAGTTGAGCTGAATACGTTTCACCTCTCAGCCTCTCTGTAGAGGCTTTTATTTTTCCAGCTTGACTGACCTTCATGTCTTACAGTAATGATGGACTGTTCTTTCTCTTTACTTATTTGAGTGGTTCATGATGGACAAAGACTTCCTATCAGCCACTTAGAATGCTCTCCTGAGCTCTCTTCCTATAAGGATCAACAGGCACGCACAGAACAGCAGCAGGTGATTGTGAGCCGCATCACAACCCCTTCTGCCATATTTTAGTTCAGTGACTTAAAGCAAGTCCAATTGCCTAAATCTAACTCCTCACAATAACTTGGATGAATGGGATATGGATAAACTTTATATTTACCATGTCAAAATATTAGTTCATACATTCAGCCTTTTGTATTCTGTCTGACACATGACATATATGACGTTTAAAGTATTCGAGATTCATTGTCATTTCCACATGTGACATGTAGAAAAGAAATGCAATACTCTGTAGTAATAATGTAAAGCTAAATTGGGATACTGTCATGTCCTGGGCCAGGCTTGAGTTGCCTCTCCTTTATTTTCTTTAGTTCCTGTTTTATTTTGCTAAGCAAAATAAAATGTGTTTCCTGGGGAAGTATTGTGTTTTTTTTTCCTCTCCTGAGTCATGCCTTGCCAGCCGGCCAGCCTCAGTGCCCTTAGTTGCCTTTTCCCCATTCTGTTTGTTAGCCCCACATTCCTGTGACTGGCCCTCCTTTAGTTTGTATTTTTGTAATAAATTATGCTGAACCTTTTTATTCCTGCCCCAGCGCACTGGTCCTTTAAATACTCCTTCACCTCATAGACCCAATCGTTACAGATAGTGGGCTTCTCTTTATACAATTAGTCTATTGTAATTTGTTGATAAAAATAAATACCTTCATTAATCAAACATATATATTTTTTTTTATATAACCAAAGGTATATATAAAAATATGTCAGTGAATATGTCGGAATACGTTGATGTGGACGGTGTTTGTGTTCACATCAACATCGTCTAATCAGCCATCTTATGAATTTGTCTACCTGGACGATATCCCGATCTTCTCCGCCAACGAACAAGACCGCACTCAACATGTCCGCCTAGTGTTAGAGAGACTACTTAAAAACAGACAAATGTGACTTTAATGTTTCTTCAGTTGTGTTTTTAAGCTACATTCTGACAGAGGGGCAACTCAGGCCTGACCCTTAGAAAATAGAGGCAGTGGTTAATTGGCCCACTCCATCCTCATGTAAGCAATTATTTTTTGGCTTTGCTAACTTCTACTGTAGGTTTATCCAGGGGTACATCAAGGTTGTCTCTCCTCTAACCATTAACCTCTCCCTCAACACTGTTTAAGTGGTCTCCGGAGGCAGTAAAGCCTGATGCTCTCTCTTGTCTCCATGACCCAGTCCACCAGGAATTGGACGACAGTTGGATGGTATCCAGGACTCTCCACTTCCTGCAGCAGAGGTTCTGGTGGCCATTCATGACTGGGGACGTGAGTGAGTTCATTGCTGCTTGTTCCACCTGCGCCAGAGGCAAATCATCCCACTGTCCACCTGCTGGTGTCCTCCGTCCTCTCCCCATCCCCAGCAGCCCTTGGTCCCACATCTCCATTGATTCCATTGATCTCCATCTCTAGACTTCCTCCGTCCAATGGTCTCACCATCATCCTCACCATGATTGATCAATTTTTAAAGTGTGTACACCTTATTCCCCTGCCCAAACTTCTATCTGCACTAGAGACTGCTGATCTCCTGATTAATCATGTGTTTCATTTGAATGGCATCCCAGAGGACATTGTCTCCGACCGAGGACCCCAGTTTTCTTTGCAAGTCTTTTGCAAAGCAGTGGGCGCACCCCCGTCTCACCTCTGGCTGTCATCTGCAGTCCATCGGCCGATCAGAGAGGGCCAACCTCTCTGATCGGCCGATGTCATCAAAAAGTGGTTCCAACTTTCAGAGAGTTCCTCCAATCATCGTGCATTAGCCCAGCATCTGCTCCAACCCAGTACTTCATTGACCCACAGAGAAGCTGAGCTTCCCTGGATGTGATCCCCATCTCGATCACCACAGTGAAAAAAACTATTTTAGGCTGTCACAGAGATCAACTGAAGCTGAGCTGCACCCGGGTTTAATGCGCCATGCTGCTACCGGAATGTATGAGAAGAAAATCGCATCAGGTAATCTGATTCTGAATAAACTACTCATATAGTAATGAAATATTCACTAATGAAAGGTAAATAAAATAGTACATATTTGACCATTTATTTAATGACATTTTAGAGGAAGCAGAGCTTCTCTTGCTGTCATACAGCAATATATGCTCTGTACCAAATCTATGCTTATGTAAAGTGTAGCACAGAACTGCCAGGGGCATACACAAATTCATTATTTTAAATCAAAAACCATGACAGGCTTATGCAGAGTGCCTCACATCTGTTGCAACAGGCATGTTTATATGTGTTTCCGAAAAAAATCCGAACTTTTACAAATTAAGCATGTGTTCATTGTGCAGGAGATATGATTTCTCAGAAGATGCTCAGTGTTTTGGTACTTAGGATGCATCCTGACGTGTATCCTTTTCCCCTGCACATGCATCAAGCATAAAAACAGCTTTAAAGGAAATGCAGTGCTACCAATTCAATTAAAATTCCATTTGTACAGTATAGTGCTGATTCATAATATACATTATCTCAAGGCACTTCATATGGTAAGGTCAAGACCTTACAATTATTACAGAGAAACCCATCAGGAACACAATGAGAAAGCACTTGGCAATAGTGGAAAGAAACATTTCAGAAACAGGAAAAAATTTCTGACAGAACCGAGCTCATCCAGCCATCCACACCGCCACAAAAATTAACGGACTCCCCACATCCAACATCTCTGAGCTCAATAACCGGGCCATTGGATGCATCACACTCTCCATACAACAGGACCCCACTCACCCACTACACCCACACCTCACCCCTTTGCCATCAGGCCGGAGGTATAGGGCTCTCGGGTGCAGGAGGGCTCACTTTGGAAGGAGCCTGATCCCATCAGCCATAACATTCCTGAACAACAGATCCCACTGAACGCAAATGTTTATGTATGTGTTTTGTTTATGTATGTGTATGCAATGCTGTTTTGTCTACCATGATGTGGATGTGGCATGTCAAGAAAAGCTCTGTGTTTGTGGAAAATAACCCCCCCCCCCCAATATATAAAATACAACAATAAGATATTGAGTGGTACTCTTGGTGAGACACCAAAACATCACAAGCAGGTTTACAGAATGTCAGGCACAAGTCAATGCAATTAATAATCACAACAACCACTATTTAATGTAACTGCCTGAATCAGAATATACATTTATATCTATATTGACTGTCCCGTCACATCTGATGCCAGATCAAAGGCGGTTGGCACGTGTAATGGAATTTCATTAACGCGGCTAAAAAAGTGATGCAAACTAACGACTTTTTTTAAATTTTGTGATCTGTGCACACAGCTCATCTTTATTAAACGGGGTTTAAATATAGGTTACTAAACATGAGTGTCTTTATTAGTGGAAAAATATGTTTACCTTACTCTTAATGCCAACCCCAATCCCTCACTACCACACTGGTGGAGGGCCCTTTTATTTGGCCCTTCTTCTTACATCATTGAACCGTTTTTTTTTACACTGGGAAATGGTTCTTAGTATGTCAGGGCAAACCTAATTAATAATATTGGTAACCTCCTTTTGGCTCCTTTTGCATCATCAGCCTGCGGAGGTCTGTTCATGTGATCATATATTCGGCCACTGTGAGCTTGGACCTCCCGGACCAGAACATCAGTTTTCCTCCGTCTGACGCCACACCCATCACTGCTTGCCTTGGTCTACCAAATTGCCAAATCTGCTGCGCACAGTGTTGTGCCAAACAAAATTACCACTGCACGGGCTGCTCCTCCTTGCACTGTGCCACGAAATTAGAGCCCATTATTTGTAAATCAACAATCTGCCTGTTATTTTAAGTATTATGACAGTAATGACAAACTACGTTGATTTCTCATTTTTTACACAAAAATACCATATTAATTTTACATGATTTTTCTGTTTTCTTAAATTACATTCAAATTCATGTAGAATGACAGTAATTAACTGTAATTAAATATGTAGCATGTTATATAAAAGTTTAAGTCCATACATACAATTTAACATTTTCTTTATTTTTAAGGTAATCTGATTAGTTTTAGATTTGTGTACTTTTACATTCAAACTCTGTAATTTAATATGTAGCTTTATATAAAAAGGTTTATGTTCATACTTACAATCTAATATTTCTCTCTGTAATTATAATGTAAAGATTAGTTTTATATCTGTGTATTTTTACATTCAAACTCTGTAAAAAAAATATTTAGCTCATTATATAGTTTCATGTGCAAATCTTATTCACAATCAAAGAGATGCTTATGTAATTGAATATATCAGACTACAAATAAAAATAAATATTTATTTTATTTTATCTTATTTATAATATTTTCTTGATCAAGAAAATGATACCATGCTGATACAATTGCTATTGGTTAGCTCGCTATGCTGCTTTGAATGTGATTGGCTGATGTGGCTGTCATCAAGAAAACTGGCCAATGACAACTGTGCACGCCGCCTTTTTGAAAATATGTCACTTTCAATTGAGTACAGCGCTACTGTCAGTCAGTTACCTGGATTATTACCTGGCTCATTTTCCATCTGTTTGCCATGGTTTTTGTTCTGAGTTGTGGGATTTCAACGGAGAACATAACAATGGAGTATGGACGCAGTTGAAGGGTCAGATGGATTTATTTGGTCAGCTAAGATTAAGTGAACTTCACAGATACAACCGTTTTCCTGCTATATCAGTTAAGAAAACATTTCCCTGTTATTTAATTCTTAACCTAACGCAACATTTGTGTTCACTCCCTAATTTACAGTAACCGAACCTGAAGTAACGTTAAATTAACAAAAGTGACAGGTGACAACATTAGTTAGCTTGTTAGCCTGGTTCATGATTTTAATTAATTTAGAGCTTTTGTTTGTTCTGTTTGCAGGCAACGAGTAAGTAACCTTAAAGTTGGTTCTGTGTGTGTGTGTGTCTGTCTGCTGGAGATCCAAGCTTGTCACCACCATTTTAGATTTTTGAAAAGGATGTGTGTGTGTGTGTGTGTGTGTGTTTGTGTGTGTGTGTGTGAGTGTGTGCGCACGTGTGTGTGTGTGTGCGGTGCTGTGCCTGAACGATCGTACCGTATTCCTGTCTGATAAACGTTATTGTGATCGCGTTCATTCTGGCGTTTGTAAACGCCGCTCTCTCAGTTTGACTTCATTCAAGAGAGTACCAGATTTCCATAAAGCCTTCCAAACAAAAACCTGGCAATATGCGTGAAAAAACACCCAATCTGGTAACACCAGTCACCACAGTCGCATGTGTCATCAACATGTGACCTCAGACTCTGCCTCCGCCATTCATAAGTTTGAAAAATAATAGCTCACAGCAACATATTGTAGAAAGTGAACTTTCCCAACACTGTGTGTGCGCGTGTATACAGTAAAATAAGTAAAGCAGTGGCACGACTCAAGCCAGGAAAACAAGGTGTAAATATCTAAAATGTGAACATGATGTGAGCAGCAGATTACATGTTACGTTACATCGTGTCTGTGGGAAAATAGTGAAGAATGTTGGTCGCTGTTTCCCAAAGACCAAGGTGACGTCATCAAGTGACTGCCTTAAACCAGTGTCTGTCTTACATTACTTTAGTAGCAGTAAGTTAATATTAATTTGTGGGTGAGTTTTTCTCTATATGCTGACTGTAAATGTACATTAAATTAGATGCAAATTAATGAAAGGTACATTTACTGTACATTAAAACCACACTGGAGACTTTTGTGTTTATGTTCCCTGCCTATCTCACCCTTATAAGCTTTAGATGGACCTATTTCACACCTTGTTTACCAACCAAAATGCAACTGCTTGATTAATGGATATTTTATTAACTTAATGAATAACTAGCAATACATCCAAGTTAGAATGAATAAAAATGTATATTAAGTTCTATGTACTTATATACATACTATATGAATTCACTGGTATTTCTTTTTCTAATTCCAGAGATGCTCATCAAGGCAGGTGGTGACTGTCAGAGACAAGGGTAAGTCATTTATATATACAGCCTATACTACAGGTCATTCTAAGACAATAAAAGATCTGAATGTTTTAAAGTTATTTACATAAATCATACTATCAGTCTGTCTAAGATGGAGTGTCAAACATGCGGCCCGTGGGCGAGGCCCGGCCCGCCAGAGGGTCCAATCCAGCCCATATAATCTAATCAGTACGGATTATAATCTAATCAGTATGTGAACTACTATATTTTTTCTGTTCCAGATACATGTTACCAATTATTTAGCACCTTTGTAGATCCACTGTGATCCGAAAGATTTAAAGCACGTGTGTAAATAGTAAACTTAGACACTTAATACACTTATTTTTGTGTTATTTTGAAATTTCAGGTGGTTCTTAATATATTTTGTAAAGATACTTCATTAAATGCAAAAGAAAGGGAAACATTAGGATTTCTTGTTGTTTATAGGTTATTATGCTATTATTTTACTGGTCCGGCCCACTTGATTTCAAACTGCACTGTATGTGGCCCCTGAACTGAAATGAGTTTGACAGTGCTGATATGCACTCAAACATTCTGCTCACTGACTAGAAGTACATCTGACAATTTTATGAAACAATACAGTTTTTACCCCTGTGTGTGGACATTCGTGGAATACAGAGGAGCTCTTCATTTTTCTGCTGTTGATATATTCTTATAGGCGCTGAGAATTTACACATTATATTTATGAACATTCATGGAAAATTGGTGTTGTTCAAGTAGTTGAGAAATTAGTAGAAGAAAGATAAACATGACCTATCCTGTCTCTGTCCTCACTTTCTTTGCAAAAGGGAAAATGCAGCATGAGCTCCAGAAGTGCCCGTGGAGTTGCTGTGATGCATTGTGGGGTTTTTAGTTTCAACAGCTTTACTGCAGGCCTTCACTCAATCTGCAGATAATACCATTTCCTCACATATTGACACACTGACACGTAAATGATACATTCACTCAGTGGTGTGAAATATTTTCTATTTGATCTGAACTTTGGTGTGTGTAGGGTAGATGGCAGATAACAACATGTGATTAAATATGCAATTCTTAATTAAGTGCCTGTATTATACACAAATAAGTCTTGTGCCTCCGCTCTGGCGATAGCACAGAGTCAATGAGCACATAATCTGGATGTTTATAACAAACTAAAATATATGAAGTAATATTCTCAATTTTAAAGAAAATTTACACTACATTGTTTTTAAAAAAACAAATCTTCACCACATATGGTGTAGGCATCTGAACACACATGAATGTCAACTTCAAAGTAACATCTGCACAGAGGCATACAATCGCCTTGAGGTATTTCTACTCATTGTCTTGTATTGTGATAGGCCACGTGCAATTTATTGCCACACACACAGTCACTGATGTCGACAGGTGACCAAGCAATTCACAACCATCAGGAGCAAAGGACACTTCAACATGTGGACAGGAGTCAGGGATTGAACCATGTGATTGGATGACCAGTCTACCCCCTGAGCCACAGCTGCCCGATTCTTATTTTCATGCAGTTATACACTAAGAAAAACAGTGTATGAATATTCTATTCCATTTCTGTCAGGTCCCCTATATGGACTAAATACCACTAAATATGATACAATGGACTGTGATATCAACTGCTGTGAAGATGTTTTGCATCAGCTCCCCCTAAATTACACAGAAATACAGTATATGATAAGGCTTATGCTTGTCTTGGAGAGATGTTACAGATGTGTTATATTTGGCCTCATGTATGTGTAACTGTCTGTTTATTTCTGAATATTTTTTACACTGATAACTGCTAATGATGAGAAATTTGTTTATATTTTTGTAGACCAAGCATTGGAACAAAGTTTAAGGCAGAGAACCGTCACCCAACCCAACTTGTCTACTAATACCATTAGTAAGTATCAACTGCAATATATAAGACAAGATATTGGTCAATGTTATCCACTATCCCTTACATTATTATGGAGATCTGTATGTGTAGACAAATCTTTGAAAGCATTGGCAGAAAAGTATTTTGCTCCAAGAGCTGGAAATACAGACAAGTCATCAGTTACAACTCACATGGGCCTCTTAATTAGCTGTCTTTTGCCACACTCCTGTCGCGGTGGATTTGCAAATGTGTGTGGTGATTTGTGCAATTCTTTTTCACATTTACAATCTGATAACACACACGGATTGAGATACAGACATAACTCTCCACACACATTTGTAAATAGTTTTACTGCAATAATGGAGAGCCACAGTCATGCTTCTTCCAGTGTGTGCACCATGGGACTTTATTTCAGAAAAGGTTTGTATGGCAGTCAATGTTGAGAGACAAATTATTTCTTGAGCCTGTTTGATTTGAGCCACACCCCCAAAATAGTAAACAACAAACTCCTCATGGTTGTTTAAATAAATGGTGGTAAAAAAAAATAAGTCCTGCTTTTTATAGTAAGGACTTTTCAGTGGTACTTACTTTGTCCTTTTTCCCTTCCCCCACCCACAGATGCACCAAAGATCCAGCTGATTCCTGGCAATTTGGACGAGGATTCTTCCTTATCTGCCGCATCTGTTGCATTGTCACTTCTGGTACAGATTCATTGAACTTTTGTGGTATGTTTTGATTTTACTTAATAGTACACTGTATGTTCAGGGTTCTAAATCAAGAATGTAATGCTTGTCCAAAAAATACTACAAATATTATCAGAACTACAGTTATAGAGCCCCCAAGGTTCAGGAGAATATCATTGAATTGGAAAATACAAGCTAAAACACAACAGACCACAACCCCATCAGCCCAAAAGCCCTCCACCTGTTTCAAAAATGAATTTATTATGATAGTACTGTTAACAGATAAGATACACATATGGAGAAATATCATTTTTAGTTTTTCAATTCCTCCTGGGGGGCTCTGAAGAACTGTTGAATAATTGGTTGTTATTGTAAATTTACAACTCAGTATGTTAAACAAAGGGGTTTTTATAATGAACAGTGGCATGTATTTCATTTGTAATTAAGTTCCCCATGCTACTTTAATTGAAACTGTTAAAATATTTAGGGTTTTTGTTTGGCAGTTGTAGCTGCCAGTCATTTTATTGCTTTTCCAAGGTGGTTTTTAAGGCTTATTAAAGGTGTTTGATCATAATTTAGGAAAAATCTGTAGAATAATGGTATTTTTCTGCTGAACTTTTAACATTGTCACTTTGTTAAAGGTGTTTGATTGGAAAAAAAAAATCATTGGGAAAAATCTGTAAAATAACAGGATTTTTCTGCAGAACTCTTAGCATTGTCACTTTATTTAAAGTGTTTGATCGTAACAATTTAGGGAAAATCTGTAAAAATAAGGGTATTTCTTCTGCAGAGCATTTAATTAAAGTTTTTGTAAAAGTAAAGTTTCTGAACTTTATTTGAATTAAGATAATTTTGTTTGGCAGCCATAGCTGCCAGTCATTTACCCTTTTTTACATTTTTTTTACAGTGTATATAATCTACATAAGATTTCTGTTTGACCCCCATTTGTCACCAACAATACAAAAGTCATATCCCCCCCCCCCATTCTCTTTTCCCACATCATCTCCCTTCTCCCTCCTGTGTGGAAGAAGGACACAGACATCAGCTCTTCAACTGAAGGTCCTTCAGTTGAAGAGCTGATGTCTGTGTCTGCTAAACAAGCTCCCAGCAGCAAGAGAACCCTCTCTGTTGATATCCAAGCAGGCCTGCTCGAAGCAGCCTGTTATCATCTCATCAGTGGCAGTGACACAAGAGCCTACCTAAGGATCAACCAAGTATCCAGAGCCAAGTTAGCTCCAACTGCTAACTCTGTAATGAGGAACCTGAGCCTGAACCTGAGCCTCACTTGATAAAACGTAACGTAAGTGAATCCTCTATAGTTGCTCACAGATATTTATAACACTTCATTTCTCACAAGGTCTGAACATATGTGCACGTGTGTGAACAATTGTACACATAATTATTAATACCAGTGCTTGAAGGTAGGCAACAATAAGGTGAGTCCAGGGACAAAGTTAAAGCTGCAATATGTTATTATTAACCCTATGATGTGTTGTGTCCATATACCTAATGCAGTGTTCTGTAGATGCATATGAGGGGCACTAGAGGGCGCTAGAGGTTATGATGCGCTGTACTGTGATGTAAAGAAGAAAAAGAAAAGTTCCGCTCTCTGTTCCTAACTTTGCGTGTGTGTCAATGTCTGCTGAAACAACACAACATGATGATAGTGTAAGAAAGAATAAAAGGGAAAAATAAAAGGCATACATAAAACACTAAACACAGAATAAACCATAACATACACACCAGATATATAAGAAAAACAGCATACATTAATGAGCACAGTCACTACCCACCTCACCAGAAAGCTACTTGCAATATAAACTGCATACACATACTGTTAAGGATAGCCCCAACACATTGAAGAACGGTGACCTGTTGAACTGTTTGTTTTGAAGTCCCAGAATGAATGTTTTTCATTGTGTATATCTCTTTGGCAACTGACTGCCATGTATCATATGTCGGGGGATCCTTTTATATGACAGTGCTCTCATTGGAAAATGTATGGAACACAACAATGTTCACCTTGAAGTCCCAACTTATTTGTTGAAGAAGCTTGAGGAGTGGTTGGAAGGGGAAAACTGTCATACCTGCGCTCCGCTCCGCCCCAGCCACTGATTAGTAACCAGCGACACCTGGCACTGAGCGCAGCTGCGGTTGATTAGGACTACAGCTTATAAGCCAGCGCTACAGCTGCCTCAGTGCCAGATCGTCTCTCTCTTATGGACCCTTCTGACCGCACCGCTTCTCTACTCAGCGATTGTTTGTTTCCCGAGTCTGCTACCTACGTCGCCTTGGTTTTGACGCTCACGGGATTTCAGCTCTTCCGTCAAGCCTACGAACAGCTACTTCCTGGTTCCCCGCCACACATCTCCGCCGCCCGTCAGCCTTCTTCAGGGGATTCACAGCACGCCACACTCACCGGTCACACGGATCATCGCTCCCCAGCTCACCTCCTCCTCCTTTGGACTCCCTTGCCTGCACCTGCCCTTCCCGCTCTCCTCCAGCCCCGGACAAACACACACAGACTGGTAACCCACACTACACTCCATATCCTCACAGTCACCTCGGACTTCCAGCCCCTTTCTGTTCCGACTGTGAGTGCCCCCCTCTGTCCTTTGCTTTCTCTCCTAGTATAACTATTATTATTATTATTATTATTATTATTATTATTATTATTATTATTATTATTATTATTATTATTATTATTATTATTATTATTATTATTATTATTATTATTATTATTATTATTATTATTATTATTATTATTATTATTATTATTATTATTATTATTATTATTATTATTATTATTATTATTATTATTATTATTATTATTATTATTATTATTATTATTATTATTATTATTATTATTATTATTATTATTATTATTATTATTATTATTATTATTATTATTATTATTATTATTATTATTATTATTATTATTATTATTATTATTATTATTATTATTATTATTATTATTATTATTATTATTATTATTATTATTATTATTATTATTATTATTATTATTATTATTATTATTATTATTATTATTATTATTATTATTATTATTATTATTATTATTATTATTATTATTATTATTATTATTATTATTATTATTATTATTATTATTATTATTATTATTATTATTATTATTATTATTATTATTATTATTATTATTATTATTATTATTATTATTATTATTATTATTATTATTATTATTATTATTATTATTATTATTATTATTATTATTATTATTATTATTATTATTATTATTATTATTATTATTATTATTATTATTATTATTATTATTATTATTATTATTATTATTATTATTATTATTATTATTATTATTATTATTATTATTATTATTATTATTATTATTATTATTATTATTATTATTATTATTATTATTATTATTATTATTATTATTATTATTATTATTATTATTATTATTATTATTATTATTATTATTATTATTATTATTATTATTATTATTATTATTATTATAAATAAACGCTGTCCAAACGTTTTTGAGTCTCATCGTGCCTGCTTTTGGGTCCAGAATTGATTTACACGTGACAAAAACTTCTGAAAGAACTGGAATGTGTATGTGTTTTTTTTTGTTTGTTTTTTTTTTTTTGCTTAAATAATTTATT
>JAFBJR010000686.1:212103-225330 GCA_016785285.1 Brachirus orientalis
GGACGTCCAGGAGTTCGTTGGTGCCTGCTCTGTCTGTGCTCGAGGCAAGGCGTCTCACCGCCCCCCGGCTGGACTGCTCCACCCTCTTCCTATACCCTCCAGACCCTGGTCACACATTGCCATAGACTTTGTGTCCGGTCTTCCTCCTTCCCAAGGCAACGATACCATACTCACCATTGTGGACCGCTTCTCGAAGGCGGTTCATTTCTTGGCTCTCCCCAAGCTGCCGTCTGCACTGGAGACTGCCAATCTTCTGGTGTTCCATGTCTTTCGCCTCCACGGCATACCACAGGACATTGTGTCGGACCGGGGCCCTCAATTTGCCTCCCAGGTCTGGAGGGCCTTCTGCCAGGGGGTGGGGGCGCAAGCCAGTCTTTCTTCGGGATATCACCCTCAATCCAACGGCCAGACAGAGCGGGCGAACCAGGACCTGGAAGCAGCCCTGCGCTGCGTAGCGGCCCACAACCCGTCATCTTGGTCCACACAGCTGGCGTGGGTGGAGTACGCCCATAACTCCCTCACGTCCTCCGCAACTGGAATGACTCCATTCATGGCCAGCTATGGATACCAACCACCTTTATTCCCTTCCCAGGAGACGGAGGTTGTGGTTCCGTCTGTGCAGCACCACCTCCGGCGATGCAGGCGGGTTTGGAGGGAGACACGGGCAGCGCTCCTACGTTCTTCAGCCCGGAACCAGCGGCTGGCTGATCCACATCGGGTGGAGGCTCCCCAGTATGAACCAGGTCAGAAAGTGTGGCTCTCTTCCAGGGACCTTCCTCTTCAGGTCGAGTCGCGAAAACTGGCTCCCCGCTTTATAGGTCCATTCGAGGTGGATAAAATAATCTACCCCACCTCAGTCCGTCTCAAGCTTCCTGCTTCTCTCAAAGTCCACCCCACTTTCCATGTGTCCCTGTTGAAGCCGGTGCAGACCAGTCCATTATGCCCTCCGGCCGAACCCCCACCACCCGCCCGGCTCGTCGACGGCCATCCGGCCTACACGGTGAATAAGATCTTGGATGTTCGTCGGCGAGGCCGTGGATTCCAGTATCTGGTGGACTGGGAGGGTTACGGTCCGGAGGAGCGATCCTGGATCTCCCGTTAACTCATTTTGGACCCCGCCCTTCTCAGGGACTTCTACCAACGCCACCCTGACAAACCCGGGAGGACGCCAGGAGGCGCCTCTTGAGGGGGGGGGTACTGTCATACCTGCGCTCCGCTCCGCCCCAGCCACTGATTAGTAACCAGCGGCACCTGGCACTGAGCGCAGCTGCGGTTGATTAGGACTACAGCTTATAAGCTAGCGCTACAGCTGCCTCAGTGCCAGATCGTCTCTCTCTTATGGACCCTTCTGACCGCACCGCTTCTCTACTCAGCGATTGTTTGTTTCCCGAGTCTGCTACCTACGTCGCCTTGGTTTTGACGCTCACGGGATTTCAGCTCTCCCGTCAAGCCTACGAACAGCTACTTCCTGGTTCCCCGCCACGCATCTCCGCCGCCCGTCAGCCTTCTTCAGGGGATTCACAGCACGCCACACTCACCGGTCACACGGATCATCGCTCCCCAGCTCACCTCCTCCTCCTTTGGACTCCCTTGCCTGCACCTGCCCTTCCCGCTCTCCTCCACCCCCGGACAAACACACACAGACTGGTAACCCACACTACACTCCATATCCTCACAGTCACCTCGGACTTCCAGCCCCTTTCTGTTCCGACTGTGAGTGCCCCCCTCTGTCCTTTGCTTTCTCTCCTAGTATAACTATTATTATTATTATTATTATTATTATTATTATAAATAAACGCTGTCCAAACGTTTTTGAGTCTCATCGTGCCTGCTTTTGGGTCCAGAATTGATTTACACGTGACAAAAACTTCTGAAAGAACTGGAATGTGTATGTGTTTTTTTTTGTTTGTTTTTTTTTTTGCTAAATAAATATATTGTTGAAAAAAATGCCCTGAATTCTCTTGGTCTCAGTCAGATCACAGTGGTGTACTCCTCATACTAGCTATTTAGGGACTGACTGACATGATATGAACCCAGTATTAGAAAACCTTTTTTTTTATACCATTTATAATCACACATAGACAGAACTGTCAGTATCCCCAACAACCTACCACCACCACATGTATGCTCCCTCTCACTGTCAGGGGTGACACAAGGAAAAAAAAATATCTTAGCCACTTACCAATAAGACTGGCCACTGACAGATTTGTGGCTAGATCTGGTACCTTACCAAAAAAGGACCAGGTTCATGACCTAGTCCAGTTGATGGCCTTTCAACGTGGAGATTTCATGTTTCCCCCGTGTGTGTGGGGGTTTTCACCAGGTTCTCCAGTTTCTCCCCACAGTTCAAAAACATGCAGAGTTGGGAATTAGGCAATTTGGACACTCTAAATTGCCCACAGGTGTGAATGTGAGAGGAGATGGTTGTTTGTCTCTATGTGTGGCCTGTCCAGGGTGTACCCCGCCTTTCACCTTGTGTCGGCTGGGACTGACTCCATCATGACTCATCATGTGGAGGATAAAGTGATAGAAGATGAGTGAGTCAGTTAACTGGTTAATCTATTAATATTCTGCATGTGTCTACATAAGTCTGCAATATCTTAAGAATATGTTTGTTGCTTTATCTCACTTAGGCCTAAGCCCTTTGTGATCTTCCATTTTAGCTTTCAGGGAAACAGTAGCTGCTGGTCTATTGCTGCCTCATTTGGTAAGTACTTCTATGAACCAGACACAACCCTGAACTATGCCTTTAAAGTAGAGATCTACGACAGCAGACCAAAAAAATGTTGTCATCCTAACTATTACAAAATGCTGTTGAATGCTAATGAAGAGCAGAGACAGAGAACAGTTAAACTCCAATGTTGAAGTCCATGCACTGGCTCTCTGTGTGCTTCAGGATCTTTTTTAAAATGATTTCACTGGCT
This sequence comes from Brachirus orientalis, assembly GCA_016785285.1. NCBI lineage: Eukaryota > Metazoa > Chordata > Actinopteri > Pleuronectiformes > Soleidae > Brachirus > Brachirus orientalis. Next base: position 215,028 of record JAFBJR010000686.1, read on the forward strand.
CTTATTGGATCTTATTGGACTTGGTCCTTCATATACTTCTGATTTGCATTCATCTGACCAGCCCTTAAGACCCCGCAGATCTTCTGGCAGTCAGCTTTAATGATCCCAACGTTTAGAACTATGACCCATGGTTTTTCTATAAATTACTTTGTGTTACATTTTATCTGTATGAAAAGTGCTATATGAAAAAAGATTGTGTGATTGATTGAACTTTTGTTTATAAATGAAAGCTTTAAAACAGGTTAGGCTAAGTGTTCTTGTCACTGTAATGATGATAATGAAGTCATTCTACATGAGTTTACATACAATTCTATTTTTAAGGATGTGCTTTTTCTGGGTGTTTTTTTCTTTTTCCTATCAACAGTTAATTCCTTGACAGAAGTACTACATATTTCTGACACTCTTCCACTGAACTAAATAAGATTGTAATGATTTTATCTAGCTATATAGATTTTACAAAGAAACAAAGCAGCCATTAAATCCCATGGAGAGGGATCATCCTATCAATACGTCCCCCAACCAACTAGAGATCTACGTCAGAATCTGTGTGGAAAAATTTTTTTCCCTTCTTTTCGCCCACTGACTTTTATGATTCAATGCAGCCTTTAGAGAAGGGTTGAGAAGAGAACAGCGTGGGCTTAACCTGTTTCTCTCTCTCTCTCTCTCTCTCTCTCTCTCTCTCTCTTCCTTCATACCTTCTACACAGAACTGCTCTCTCTTTTCAGAAATGTAATCCTGTGTTTATGTCTGCCTATGTAAGCCTACAATAGACAGACAGATAGCAGGGAACAGCTCAGTGGTGGGATGTGTGAAGGAGCTGGGGACCAAAATGACAAGCAGACTGTTAAAGATGCATGAATCATTTCTTTAACACCTCTCTTTTCCTGTAATTGTACTCATAAACCGATTACTTCTAACTGCATATCTTAGGGTTATTTTTATCTGCATCAGTAGTTAAAGATATGACAAGTTTGTGTGTCAGATGAATTTGACAGTTTACTAGTGATGACACATGGACACTCCATGGTATAAGGCAATTGGGCTTCTAATCCGAGGGTTTCCGATTGTAACTGGACTTGTTACTGGAGGGCTTTTTGTACCCCTGAGCAAAGTACCAATCCCCATTGCTCATTGTTAATTGGACGCAATCAAGCCCAGGTAAACCCAGAATAATGGGAGGTTTCCATCAGGAAGGGCATCTCTACCAAAAAATCACTACCACTGTGGGACCCCTAGAGAGGGAGAAGCTGAAAGAAAACAAAACTAGTGATGCCACATAAAGCCAAGGTAGCCAATGGAGCATAGAAGAATATAGCTGAGAGATATGTACAGTATGTATGTAGATATGTACCTATCCTCGGAAATACTGTTATCATAGGTAAGTGAAGTCAACAGTAAAGTCAACAATAACATTTTATTTGAACTGTTGTAAGACAGATTCCTTACAATATAATAGAGAGAAGAGAAACCCAGCAGTATATACTGTACAAGCATTAAGTTCAATTCAGTTTACTGGTGTAACCACCCTATTCTTGGTGACTCAGCCCACATCCTGGCTGATAGCAGCTGCTAATTCTGTAGAAAGGGTAATTATTTAAGTGCCTTCTTTGGTACATGCTGCTGGAGAGGGGCAGAGAATTACATTGCTCACTGGGCACCCAAGGGCTTTTCTGAGACATAAATATTGCTGTGTTCCCTTTACATAGGCACTTGGAAGTTGGACCTGGGAGTGACATCACTTTCAAATTCCAGGGCTTTGCAGTTGAGAAGTTGGAGATGCAAACGTATCTCAGGCTCATGGAAAGACCTTTGAGCATTTATTCCATACCCTTGATATCAGCCATTAGTTTTATTTAATAGTCAGCTTTTAGACAACCTGGTGGCCCCTTGGAACATCCTACTAGTTAACTAGTATGTTGCAAAAACCTTGACATGTTAACTAGTGGCATTTATTCACATTACTATTTTACTAGTAGCCTATATTTTTGTGCATGAGGTAACGACAACTGAAATTTTCACTATTTGAACTAGTGGGAGCCAAAAGCTCATTAGTCACACTAGTTAAAGCCCCTTATACCTTACATATAGCTACTCTGGTCAAAAGAATCACATCTCTTACACATGTCCACAACCACTTTATTTTCTCTCTGCAAAGTTACAGAACACCATGAAAACTGCAACAAAACACATTTCACATACATCACTTTCAGAGATTATTTTCCCAAATAAAAATGTACACAAATTTCAATGTTCAAAATAATTACCGTGTTTGCGTTATTAGGCAGTAGTATGCAGTTCTCTCTGGTCTCTTTTCTTCAATTCCCACTCGCAACTTCTGGATCACATCTCACGTTACTCAAACAGGAAGTGACCTCTCACAACAATTTTAACTTAAACCTCAATACCTTCAAACTTTCAATAAGATCTGACTACGATCTGGATACGAGCAATAACATTGACCGCTGTGGTCCATCTTGAGACACGTGTCCTTGAATGTCGAACTGCCTCACAGCCTCCGTTTTCAGAACCTGTGTAATTCTCAACTCCGGATTTCCCACCAGCAGCTCTGATGTGACCTGGTTTGTGGTTATCTCTCTCTCCCATAAAAACCTGGGACCAGAGAGCCAACTTGAGTTGATGAGGTCAGCCGGGGAAGCAGTGCACTGTCAACACTGTGTACAGTAGAGATAGGGTGCTGCTACCCTCGACTCGGGACGTTGTGGATTGGTGGTGAGAGTACTTCGAAGACCTCCTCAATCCCACCAACATGCCTTCCAGTGAGGAAGCAGAGTCTGCGGACTCAGAGGTGGACTCTCCTATCTCTGGGGCTGAAGTTACCGAGGTGGTAAAAAAACTCCTCGGTGGCAGGGATGAGACCTGTCCAGAGTTACCTCAAGGCTTTGGTTGTTGTAGGGCTGTCTTGGCTGACTCGCCTCTGCAACATCGCGTGGACATTGGGGGCAGTGCCTCTGGATTGGCAGACTGGGGTGGTGGTCTCCCTCTTTAAAAAGGGGGACCACCAACTACAGGGGAATCACACTCCTCAGTCTCCCTGGTAAGGTTTTTTCAGGGGTCCTGGAGAGGAGGGTCCATCGGATAGTTGAATCTTGGATTTGGGAGGAGCACTGTGGTTTTCGTCCTGGTCGTGGAACGGTGGACCAGCTTTATCCTCTCGGCAGGGTTCTAGAGGGTGTATGGGAGTTTGCCCAACCAGTCTACATGTGCTTTGTGGACTTGGAGAAGGCGTTCGAACCGTGTCCCTTGGGGAGTCCTGTGGGGAGTGCTCTGGGAATATGGGGTTTGATAAGGGCCATTCAGTCCCTGTATGACCGGTGTCAGAGCCCAGTCCACATTGCCGGCAGTAAGTCGGATCCGTTCCCAGTGAGGGTTGGACTCCACAAGGGCTGCCCTTTGTCACCGATTTCTAGATGCAGCCAGGGCGTTGAAGGGGTCCGGATCAGTGGGCTCATGATTGGGTTTCTGCTTTTTTGCAGAGGTCGTGGTCCTGTTCACTTCATCGGGCCTTTAATCTTCAGCTCTCACTGGAGCGGTTTGCAGCCGGATGCGAAGCGGCTGGGATGAGAATCAGCACCTCCAAATCCGAGACCATGGTAGTAAGCCGGAAAAGGGTGGAGTGCCCTTTCCGGGTCAGGGATGAGATCCTGCCCCAAGTGGAGGAGTTTAAGTATCTCGGGGTCTTGTTCACGAATGAGTGAAGAATGGAGCGGGAGATCGACAGGCTGATCGGTGCGGTGTCCGCAGTAATGCAGGCTCTGCATTGGTCTGTCATGGTAAAGAATTACTCGATTTACCGGTCAATCTACGTTCCTACCCTTGCCTATGGTCATAAGTTGTGGGTAATGACCAAAAAAAAAGGAGATCGCGGATTCAAGCGGCCGAAATGAGTTTCCTCCGCAGGGTGTCTGGGCTCAGTCATCCGTGAGTGGCTCAGAGTAGAGATGCTGCTCCTCTGCATTGAGAGGAGCCAGATGAGGTGGCTCAGGCATCTGGTCAGGATGCCTCCTGGACGCCTCCCTGGTGAGGTGTTCCCGGGCACATCCCACTGGGAAGAGGCCCTGGGGACGACCCAGAAATCACTGGAGAGACTATGTCTCCTCAGGATTCCCCCAGAAGAGCTAGGCGAAGTGACCAGGAAGAGGGAAGTCTCAGCTTCTCTGCTTAAGCTGCTGCCCCCCGCGACCCGACCTCGGATAAGCTGCAGAAGATGGATGGATGGATGGATGGATGGATGGATGGAGTTCATTGTCACAGACAGCAGCACATACTGTACGTAGACATCCCTCTTATTTATAGAAACTGCTCAATTTGTTTGTGTGATTCAATAGATATTTACCATTTGTACACAGTGTGTCACAGTTGCCTTTTATTGTATCTAGATGTATTTAGAAACCTGCAAACATTAAAGACATCATTGCTGTCATCATTTTACAAACTTTATTATATTTTACTGCTTTGACAGCATGTGTAACTTTAGTTTGATCTTTATAGTCATGTTAAATCACCAAATTATTAATTTTACAGTATATAGTTTTTTACTATATGAACTTAATGCCAATAGTTCCAATAATGGCCAATAATGGTTCCACTAGTGGTACTAGTGGAACGTTATCACTTTAGATGACATCACCATGGCCTCCAGTTCCACTGTAAGTTATTATTTTTATTATTATTGACCAGGATATGCATTTGACTCACATTTAAAAATAATTTCCAGAACAGCCTTTTACCTGTGGGACATTGTGAAAACCATTTTGTCCTTAAAAAATGCTGAAAAACTAGTTCATGCTTGTGTTACATCAAGATTAGGATATTGCAAGTAGCTACTATCAGGATTTTTCCAATAAGTCTGTTAAAACCCTTCAGTTAATTCAAAATGCTACAGCACAAGTTCTGACAGAAACTAGAGGAGAGACCACGTCACTCCAGTTTTCCTCTCACCCCAACCGGTCGAGGCAGATCACCGCACATCTTTGAGTCTGGTTCAGTCAGAGATTTCTCTCTCCACTGATGCCTAGTCTTTACTCATTGTGTGAACTGTTTGGTCTGCAATATTCTAAAGGTTTCTGCCTTACTATGTACAGTACCTTGAGATAATGTATGTTGTGGAAAATAAAATGTATAATAGATGTACAACATAAAACCTTTTATCAGATGAGATGGTGTTGCTTGTATCCATTAATATGTCAGTACCTCTTCAGCCGAACAACAGTTGCTCACTAATAAATAACTCTACTTCCACTGAGTTAGACTCATTTATAGACCTTTGTACCTTAAGACCGTTTTAGGTGTATGCATCAAAGCATCATCCACTGTACACAACATCACCAGAATGTCTCCAGGTCTTAACTCAAATTTGAAGTAGAGCTGAATCAAACTGAAAAATGAACAGTGGCCCTGAAGTGCAAATTACCACCACAAATGGAAAACAACATAAACTTAAAACACAATGACATTAACTTTACTACTACAAGTGCCCCTAGTTAACATAATGACATAGTGCTGACCAAGAACCAACAAGTGTTTGAAACTGATGCCGGATATCAAGGATAAACAGCACAAACAGCACTTTCCATACAGGCTAGCCATTGTTAGCCATACCAGTTGATAACAACGTTCTACATGAAAGTGACAACACTGTTTATGTAGAGACATGTGTACAGTTAAAAATGAAACAGTACTTTGTGCGCGACTGATTTACTGTGAGACTAATATGACAGAAATGCAGTAAAAGTAGCATGTGTGGTTTTGAATACAAATGGAATGCACCATAAACACACACACACACACACACAAATGATTTGTCTTCATGAAGGAAGATACATGGGCAAAAATGAATGACACCACAGTACAGGGGAGACCTGAACTGCAGGGGGCTCAATTTTTTCAGTGAAATTTAAATGTGGATAGCCTTGAGTTGTATTTTGTTTGAATTATATCAAACCTTTTTAAAAGAAATAAGCCACACAAGAGTTTGATAGTAAGGAAATTTCACACTTACCTCCTTTAGATCCCCATTGCCTTTGAGTTGTCGCTAACTAGAAGGCTTTGACATCTCGGTGTAACTGGTCTCATGTTAACTCTAGTTGTCTAGGGAAAAAGACACAAAAAAGACATACAGTTTGCCTAAAATATTATTTGACCTGCATTCAATCACCCTATCTTAATCAAGCGTACACATTTACAAAGAATATTTAATGTCCTTCAGATGTCTATAATGACATATGATTGAATAATATAGTCATAATCCTCTGTTTACTCCAGGTGCATTTTGTTTTAATATGTATTTATTCAGTATGGACTTCTGTCTGTTTCCTTTGCGGTTTTTAGTTCTCTGTTTCTGGCTTTCTGTTTTAATTGTGTCTTGTTAGATTCCTGTTGTATTTGGTAGTTCTTCCTTGTGTTTGTACCTTGTCATGTTTTAGTTCCTGTCCTGTTTCCCTCCTCAATGTCTGCCTTGCACTGATGTCAGTTTCATTCATTCACTTGTTTCCATGTTTATAGGTGCTTCTTTTTAAATTTCTATTTGTTTTCTTTTATTTTTCACATCTCATTGGATTTTTTTTTTTTTTTTTAGCCTTTTCTGTTTTTAGTTTGTGTTATTTTGGGTCCTCCATTTTATAAAATGTGATAATTAGCTGATTGAGTTTAAGCTCCTGCAAGAAAAAAAAGTGGCACTCAGTTGTCAGCTTAATCAACAGTGAAAATGTTCCTTGACCAGTTTTAATGTTTAAACTGTACTGTAACATTTCTATTCTGTTCCCTAAATCTTTTTGTCACCAAAGCTTTTATTATGAAATATTTGCAGTTAATAATGTAGAGTTCTTAAATTTAGATGAGAACAGAGGCATATTTAAAAGTGTATTATTGATGGCAAAGTTCAAAGGCAAACACTACATGAAAGATAGGAGCATCTCTGGAGCAGACACACTATTTTTCTACAGAAGGCACCCACATCCAATGTGACCAAGGCATAACAGTGACAATGACTACAACAGCACAGCTGCGAGGAAATCTACAACTTTTTTCTAAGCAGTGTTAAGACAAAAGGAAAAGACTGTTCCCCTACTAACACATAACGTTCAAACAATGTTAGCCCATGGTTCTAAGTTTAGTTAGACACAAACCAAAAACATTTAGAGAACCTTGCCTGGAGGTTAGGCTGAAGCCTGCAATCCTTAAACGGTGGAACCAAAAATTGAAACATTTTCCTGTGGTTGCACCGTGGTATCCACACAACATTCCTGTTTGCATCTATTCTGGTATTTTTGTTTACAACTAAAATAAAACATTCTGAGAATATTGTCCAGAGGCTCGGAATGTATTTACTGTATTTAATATATTTAAACAAGTCAAAGTCAAAATCAAAGAGATTTCTTGTCAAATATGCCATACATGCCAGACATACAGCACATACAGCACAAATTACAGTCCTCTCTGACTCACAGTGCGAACAGGGGAAAATATAATAAAAACATCATTGTAGGAAAAAAATAATTAGGTAATAGAAAAGACATAAATGAACAGTCAAGGGCACTTAGAAATGAGAATAAGACAATAAATAAACGATTTATTTCTGTTAAGGTGAGGTAGTGTGGTGCAATTGGGAAATGGAGTGCAATGTGCCGTTCCTGAGTTCAGTGTGTGAATGGTGTAGTGGGGGGGGCGGTCTGTAAAGGGTGACATGATGTTAGATGTATGCCATCGAAAGGGGAGGCAAGGGGGTGTGTGGGCAGAGTCTGAATGTGCAGGGGACAGAGGGCCAGAGCAGGGAGGATGTTGAGCCTCCTAACCGCCTGGTGAATGAAACTGTCAATTAAGCCTGCTGGTCTTGGTCCAGAGACTCGCCAGTCCCTTGGGGGGGTCCTGTGTAGGCCTCCGCCTGTCCCTCTTTGGGGGGGTGGGGTTTGGCCTTGGGGTGGGTGGTGTGGGTGGCCCACCACAGCCTCCACAGACACATATACACAGATATGCGCTCTCTCTCACACACACACACTCTGGTACAAAACCATTAAAGTTGTTGTAGCCTCACTTTCCTTCTCTTCATGTGGTTATTAACAATAACTGTAGAAATTGTACTTATTTTTCAAATGAATGCCAATGTTGTTAGTGTATCATGATGTTAACACATACCTGTGACTTTGCTGGCATTGTTGTACTTGTCTCTGTCTGACTCTCTGTCTCTCTCTCTCTCGCTCTCATTTTCACTGTCACTGCCACTCTCACTCTCCCACCCTTCCCCTCACTCTGTCTGTCTCTTTCCCTCTTTCCCTTTCACTTCTCCTTCTTCCCTTTCCCCAGTCTATCCACTCCCCATCCCCCTGTCCGGTCCGGCTACCCGACATCATACAATCAGAAAATAAACTTAAAATAATAACATTTTTACAGTACAGGACGAGTATCACAAATCTGTTCAACACCACAAGGCATAGAGTCAATGGTACCACATGTCCTAGGCACTGGACAAGACAGGTAATATACCAATACCAATATAAAAGTTATTTTGAATTATTTTTCATGTAGTTGCTGAATTAACAGTTAAAATTTAAGGTAAAGAAAATGTATCTTTCTTTTTTCAGAAAATGATATTAGCCACAAAGGGATAACTGTTAAACTGACCCCAGCAAGAACCATTTCCCTTGCTAACCATAGTATTCGGGGATGTCCTCTTTTGAAGATCACGGTCTATATGACAAACAGAGGTGCTGTGTAGGTAGAGCTGAAATGGGATGTATGTCTGGTCTACTCCCATAATACACTACCACTGTTTCCAAGCAACAGAAATGCAGCTGGACACAGTTACACAACTGAATCCTCCACAGTTCCAGGATTCATGTCACACTATGAAAGATGTTAACTAATGTGTATGTGTGTGTATGTGTATAAATGTTGTTCCTATTGTCATGGGGACCAGAAAACATACAAATCTATCTTTGTGGGGACATTTTGACCTGTGGGAAAAATTTGCCTGGTCCCCATGAGGTTAAAGGGCTTCAGGGTTAAAACAGGTAAGGGTCCAGACAAAATGTGGTTCCACACAAAGAATGTAAAACCAGCATGTGTGTGTCTATGTCTGTAGGTGTTTCTTCCCAATATCGTTACTCGGCTTTTAATCCAGGGTGAGTGGAGCAGTATTTGTGGTTGTCAAGGAAACTACAGGATTTACTCTGGTTTTCAGTCTTACTAAGCTGTTATTCGTCACCATGGTAACTTACACTGCACCTTTGAATTGCTCAAGAACAATTCAACTGATTCAGATCAATCAACAGTTCCACAACTGACCAATCAGATCCCAGGAAACTGTTCAGTCTGGATTTTGATTGATAGTAACCTCTTTTTTCAATATTAGTATTGTTTTTTTATCACCTTTTCTTTACTGACTTTCTTCTTCCTCTTCTTTTTGATTATCTTTTAAATTTCTGTTTCTCTGGCTTGTAAAGTCAACTCTATTTTTCATGGTCAACTTGAATAAAAATAGAATGACTGTGGCACAGTAGGGCAAGCTTGTATTTTAAACCATTGACCTTCTGGCTAGAAGGTCGGTGGTTCAAGCCCTGATTCCTCTAGTCTGCATGTTGATGTTCAGTTCGTCAATATGGACAATAATATTACCATGGTAATAAAACAATCTTATTAATCATATTAATTATAGTAACAAGTGTCTGACACTATTTTGTTCTGTTCTTTTTTTCCCTTTTTTGTTTCTCTACAGACAGAATACAACAAACACTTGACACACACTAACGCACACACTAACAACATCTGGCTGTTGGACTCTGACGTCGGTTCACGTAACGTATTGTGTCACTTCCTGTTTCCACTGGTGTTACGCTGCGCGTTTTCTCCTGCTCTCTACTGCTGGAAAACTTAATCTAAATTCACAATCTAGTCTCTGTACTAGCATTTCTTCTAGCATTTGTTCTGTTAATCGTTTTTTGCCCTAAGCTTCTGTTAGCGACACCTTCGCTTGACTCTATCTCTCACGTAGATTCACACTCTGTGGTTTTCCTAGCTTAACAGTTAGCTTAGTAGCGATGGCTTCTCTCTCTCCTTCTCCCTCTCCTGCTCTCTATTGTGTTGTGTGCCACATGTTTAGTTGCTCCTCTGCCTCCTTTAGCGATAACGGTACCTGTAATAAATGTAGCTTGTTTGCCAGGATGGAGGCGAGACTTTGCGAGTTAGAAACCCGGCTCCGCACCATAGAAGCTATGTCAGTTAGCCAGTCCCCTGTAGCTGGTGCGGGCCACATAGCAGTAGCAATAGCTCCCCCAGCAGCTCCCGTGCA
>JAFBJR010000687.1:0-29574 GCA_016785285.1 Brachirus orientalis
GTCTGTGTCTGTGTCTGTGTCTGTGTGTGTGTGTGTGTGTCTGTGTCTGTGTCTGTGTGTGTGTGTGTGTCTGTGTGTGTGTGTGTGTCTGTGTGTGTGTGTGTGCTGGATAATCTACATCTGTTTGTGATGAAGCTGCAGGAGGGGCACACGGAGGGTGAAGCGGGTGCCACCGCAGGCCTCACAGTTCCTGATGGTCATCGGGTTTATTAATGTCGCAGAGACGTTTTCTCAACAATGTGGAACTCTGCAGCCTGACGTACACACAGCCTGTGCTGCTTTCATGGGTAACTCACCACGGGGTCAAAGGTTAGTCAACTTTACTGTCAAGTTTAGTACCGAGCTGTAAAGTCTGACAGACCTGAGGCTGAGCCAGGTCAGCGCCTGTCAATCACTGACCCTTGACACTGTAAAATACAGAGAGGAATTAAAGTTCAGTCACTGTGAGACAAAACTTTTCCAACAGGAAAACCACTCACTCTCCCACACCAAAGTCCATAGAGAAAATCAGTGATTTTAGCTCACAGGGACGCAGGAGTTGCTGGTCTACTGCTGCCTCGTGTGGTCACTTTGTGTCACTGAGGTAAATCTGAAAGAAGCATTTCAAATGCCGAATTTACAAAATAAGACATTAGAACTTACTGAGGCAGCAGTGGATCAACAACTCCTGTGTCCCTGTGAGCTAAAATCACTGATTTTCTCTATGGACTTTGGTGTGGGAGAGTGAGTGGTTTACAAACTTCACTTTCCTGTTGGAAAAGTCTGTCTAACAGTGAGATAAAGACGTGAACACGTTCTGAAGATACTGTAGACTTAAATTTAGATTTTATGAGCTGAGACTTTTGTTAAAGGGCTAAACTCAGTTTTTTCTTGTGTTTTCACTCAGACTGAGCCTCGGTGTAGATGCTGCCTCTGCTCTGTATACAAGGTAAAGTTAACAGTTTCACTGTTTAAGGTGAAACATGTGCAGCTCCTGTGTGTGGGATAATTCACACGTCGTCCTTTGGCCTCGTGCGTCCCTGCAGACTCACCCGTGAGGTTTAAAACAGAGGCAGAGTCACAGTGTGGAACCTGTCTGTTGGCACAGCGGCTAATTAAAGTGGACGTTTGTGTCATTAACTGATGCTGGTTCTGTTTCAACTGCAGGGTATTTAATGTGTCCTGATCCACCGTGGTTTAATACTGAGAAGTGAGCAAGAACACACTCACACACACGTTTGTCCTTCTATCATAGTGAGGACCCTCATAGACATAACACATTCTCCAGCCCCTTACCCTAACCTTAACCATCACAACTAGATGCCTAACCCTAACCCTAAAACCAGGTCTTAACCCTGAAAAAGTCCTCACTTTGTCAAAATGTCCTCACTTTGACAAAATGTCCTCACTTTGACAACATGTCCTCACTTTGTCTAAATGTCCTCACTTTGACTAAATGTCCTCACTTTGACAAAATGTCCTCACTTTGACTAAATGTCCTCACTTTGACAACATGTCCTCACTTTGTCTAAATGTCCTCACTTTGACAAAATGTCCTCACTTTGACAACATGTCCCCACTTTGACAAAATGTCCTCACTTTGACAACATGTCCTCACTTTGTCTAAATGTCCTCACTTTGACAAAATGTCCTCACTTTGTCTAAATGTCCTCACTTTGACAACATGTCCTCACTTTGTCTAAATGTCCTCACTTTGACTAAATGTCCTCACTTTGACAAAATGTCCCCACTTTGACAAAATGTCCTCACTCTGCAACAATACAAGAACACACACACACACACACAGACACATCTTTGCTTAAGCTAATAATGTGCTTTGCTAACACTAGATAGTCTTTGGTTCTACCTTAACTCTTTTACCCAACATGAAAATAAAGTTTTTAAAAGGAACAAAACTGCGAGAAAATGAGCAGTGACTGTGAATTCCGTGGAAAAAATAAATGCTGGATTTAACTTATGACATGACAACGACACTGTTAGTGTGTAAATATAAACGTATAGAGTTGTTTTCCTCTTATTGATGTCACAGTGTCTTCACTTCCTGCTTTGATTCCTGATCAGTCGTGAAAATAACCTGAACTTTTCAGGTCACTGTGTCGATCACGCGTTTACATCTGATTCACTCCGACCAATCACGTCCCAAGAAAATCACTCGGCCGTGGAGGTTGGCGAGCTTCAGCTACAGCCGCGAGGAATGGGAGGACGTGGGCGAGCGTCTTATGTTGACGGTGCAAACGCCGCGTAAATCCCATAAATCTGAGACACGACAGCGAGACAGATTATTACATTTGGACCAATTCTTTCCAAGCCGTTATACAATACATATAATATAATGTACAGTATGTTATATACAGTTATTGGTCGTCCATGACTGTTTGAATGACTGTATAAATAAAGACCTCCAGGGGGCGACTCAGATATTTGAGCTTCAGTCACAGCGGCCATCTTGATTTCCAGACTCGGTTGAATCATTTTGTTTGTTTGAAGAATTTGATTCTTTGTTTCAAATGTCCTCTCTCTTGTTTTTTCTTCTTCTATGGCAGCCTGGGACCTGCAGTGTGTTTTTTAACCATCAGCTAAAGGAGTTTGGCAGGTCGAACAATAGTTTCTGTGTATTTCTGTGCTACACTGAGTGGACACTGGAGACACACACACACACACTGGTTTCCATGACTACAGAGGACATTCCATTGACTTCCACTCGATTCCAGGAGACTTATTTTTTTAATAGTGTCCTAACCCTGACCTCTAACCTTAACCTAACCCTAACCTCAGCCTAACTTTAAAACATGTCTTCACCTCAAAATGGAGTCATTTACGTTATGGGGACTTGATTTTTGTCCCCATAAGGAAGACAAGTCCCCATAATGTGAGTGTGGAGACACATTTAGGTCCCCACAACATGAGGAAGACCAGCCACACACACACACACATGAAGATGTGATCTCACCTGATGTCATGACTCCAGCTGGAACCTTCTGACTCTAATACCTTCTCAGTCTGGACTCTGGTGTTTCACAGCAGCTGCAGGAAGGAAATAAACAGACACAGTCCATGTCCGAGAAAAACTAAGTGAATTGGACAAAATCAATTCAGGAAATTCAGTTTGTTTCAGTAGAAATTAAAAACTATATAAAATAATTATAAATAATGGGTGACGGCATTAATGTAAAAACCCGAGTACTTGAGCTCAGTTCCTACAGAGTTAATGACTAAAATCACTGGTTATAATTTGTGTCACTGGGTCAAATTAAATGGATTTATGTCGGGTTTGTGTGTCTGAATCTCAAACACTGTATATGAGGGCGCCCCCTATTGGCTGGAGATTGAAGGGAAAACTGATTTTAGCCCTTGAACAATGTCTCATAAAAGTTCATAAAATCGACATCAGTTTTAGTCTATGATATCTTAAGAATATATTCACTGCTGTGGGTTTGTAAACCACTCACTCTCCCACACCAAAGTCCATAGAGAAAATCAGTGATTTTAGCTCACAGGGACACAGGAGCTGCTGGTCTACTGCTGCCTCGTGTGGTCACTTTGAGTCACTAACTTAAATCTGAATTAACAATATTAAAAGCCGAATTGACAAAATAATACATTTGAACTTAGTGATGGAGGCAGCAGTAGACCAGCAGCTCCTGTGTCCCTGTGAGCTAAAATCACTGATTTTCTCTATGGACTTTGGTGTGGGAGAGTGAGTGGTTTACAAACTTCACTTTCCTGTTGGAAAAGTCTGTCTAACGTGAGCCTCTGTGTCTCAGATGGACAAAAAGGGGGAGGGGCCTTTGTTTGATACGGATAAAAAAAGGGGGAGGGGCCTTTGTTTGGTGCGGATAAAAAAGGGGGAGGAGCCTTTGTTGAGAGTAGATGTTTGCTGCACGAGCTGCAGGTGGATGTGATGTAATGTTCTGCTCTGGACGGTGACAACATAGCAGAGGAACGTGCCAGCGTCTCTGCTGATTGGCTGAATGCCCCTCGGTGAAGCTGGACAGACTCCAGTGACGTGGGCGACCTCTGCTGGACGGGAGTAATGCTGCGTGTGGGCTGCGTGTGACAATGAGACTCCTGTGAATGAGCTCATATGTCACAGAGCACGACGGCGTTTTCAGCCTCCGTTTGATTTTTGGGATTTTTCAGACTTTTTGAAAAAGGCCGAGGAAAATCCTACCCACTGATGACCTCACCGAAAAATGGTCACATGTTCAACAAATCCCTGATCCCTGAAATCTCACAGATGATAAAAATCACATCTGTGAAGTTTGGTGAGTGTGTCAAGGATCCGACTGAGGTTCAAGGTCTGACCAGATTAGGATGAATAATGCCCAGAATTATCGGCACCATATCGGCTGATATTGGCTTTAAAATCTATGATCAGATATTGTCAAACAGGCAAAGATCCCTCCATATAACTGATGACTAAACCAATAGACTGATGTAGCTGCTGCCTCCTGGACGTCTACACCGTCAGCAGTAGACCAGCAGCTCCTGTGTCCCTGTGAGCTAAAATCACTGATTTTCTCTATGGACTTTGGTGTGGGAGAGTGAGTGGTTTACAAACTTCACTTTCCTGTTGGAAAAGTCTGTCTGACAGTGAGATAAACATAATAAATGTTCATTATTTACTTTTTAAAAGATGTGGAAATTGCAAAGGCAAGAGTGTGAACCACTACGCCACCGTGTGGCCCCAGCTTGAAGTCTGTTTCTGAAAAGGTTTCAAAGTTGAAGACAAAGATGAGACAGGGAGGAAGAGGACGAGTGAAGGTGACGATGTGCAGACAGACAACTCACAGCACGTCCAGTGTTGGACGTGGTTGGTTGCCCTTGGCGACCGTTTGCATCCCCCTGATGACGCCATCCAAACAATGGCAGTTCCTCGGGTCACAGAAATCTTCCAACTCCCACAATCCAACATTCCTCAGGCTGGTTTCCAGGCTGCCAGGCAACCAGCAGCGAGGTCATATAAACCTTTAAATATTAAAATAACAACAATCTCCTCCAGTTTCCTGCTTGGCTGTCGTTGTCATGGTTACGACGTCACCCGTCACATCATGTTTACTGTTTTTTTTAACTGTTTCCTGTAAACACTACATTTTTTTGTCACTGACATTATTTTATTTATCATTACATTCTTCAAATAATCAAATGCACAAACACCATTTTCCTCAAATCTTCCGACTGTCTTCATCATCCAGTTTGTCTTTTTCTCTTTATTCAGTAAAGTCATCATTTTAATTCCATCTTGATAGTTCAGTATGTTGATGAGCGACTGTGTTGTGAGCGCCCCCTGCTGCTGACAATCACAAGGGAAACCAGATGTTAGAAAAGACTCGGATAATAAAATCTAAAATCATCTTCAGGATCATAAGACACACAAAAATGACAAAGTGACTTCTACAGCGTTTATAAAAGGGGGAGGAGCCTGGACTAAGAAAGCCATTGTCAAAATCTGAACGCAGTAGCCGGTGTTTGACCAGAGAGGGCAGTAGATGCACCGATTTTATCACATAAACATGTATCATGTGAAGATTTGCCCCTGGATCAACAAATAACATGAACTAGATACACATATACACTGGTTACACCTGAAAACAGAAGTTTAGTTAAACTTAAAGAACATGTTCACGTCTTTATGTCACTGTTAGACAGACTTTTGCAACAGGAAAGTGAAGTTTGTAAACCACTCACTCTCCCACACCAAAGTCCATAGAGAAAATCAGTGATTTTAGCTCACAGGGACACAGGAGCTGCTGGTCTACTGCTGCCTCGTGTGGTCACTTTGTGTCACTGATTTATATCTAAATAAGGGACATTACGTGCCGAAATAAACAAAATAAGACATTTGAACTTAGTGATGGAGGCAGCAGTGGATCAACAACTCCTGTGTCCCTGTGAGCTAAAATCACTGATTTTCTCTATGGACTTTGGTGTGAGATATCGCAGATCACCAACTCAGCCTGAAAGTACCAGAGTGATGAACTTTGGGCCTCATCATTCAGCCCTGATGTGACTGTTGTTTTTATCTCAGCTCCATATTTACTCTGTAAAGCTGTATATTTATATTAAACTGTTCCTCGTCTGTTTATTTGTTCCTGGTCCAGAATCCGTTTCACCCACGTCTTCTCTGTCCATGTTGATGTTTGTGAACATAGAAACCGAGTGAACAGCTGGTCAGAATCACTGCAGATCAACTGTGATCATTTCATTCAGTGGAGCAGAAAAACTCGTGCACATCATTTCCTCCTCACGTCCCATTTTGTCCTGCAAAAAAAGTTTCCACTCGTCGTCTATTTTCGTCTTCATCAGCTTTTCTCTCTTCATGAACTGAGGCTGGTTTGTCCACATGAACGTGGCACACAGGTGCATGCTGGGATGTTGTGTGTTCTGTCGTCAACACGGGAGGTCGTTTAATTGACTTTAGCGCCAACATGCTAACGTCCATATATTGTATTTTCGCAGACAGTAGCAGAGCCTGACGAGCGTCACCGCGTCACGTGTATTCACTGTTCTACTGGAAAACGTTGAATATAAATCTGTTTTTTGTTGTTGTAACTGATGGAAATGATCGCACTGATTCTCTGAGGCAAATGGAAACGGGAGCAGATCAGACGACGTAAGGTTTTCAGCTCAAATCAAATCACAAGTGAGGGAGCTGGAAATAAAGGTCTGTTTTTAATTAAAGGTTCAAACTGCCGAGTTTGTACAAAACCTCTCAAACACTGAGATTCAGGGAAGAAGAAGAAGAAGGTTGAACTGAATTTTAGCTTCAGCTCTTAAAACAGAACAAGGTTTTAAATGTAACTTTACATGTTTTTATGGAAAGAAAACACACAAATGCATTTAAATATGACAGAAAACCCAGAATATCTGATTCTGTTTAACTTCAACCTTCACTTTTGAACTGACTGATCATTTTCTTTGATAAAATCTTTCATTATCTGACATTTAATGATCAATTCTGATTGAGTTTCATTGTGACGACGTCTGGTCACATCATGACCAAAAGGAACCTGATCCAGAACCTTGGGACTCTGCTGAGACAGGAACCAGAACCATCAGAACCATCAGAACCATCAGAACCATCAGAACCATCACACAGAATCATCTCCACCTCGATCACAGAAATGCACCATGGGAGTTGGAGTTTTTCAGTCCAGTCTGTGCTACCATGACGAGACTGACGATGACGATGATGAAGACATTGTGGTGTAGCTCTGCAGGAAGTGGTCCAGCCTGAAGACCGTCCCCCAGCCGACAGCGGGGTCCATACTGATGAAGTCGTCCAGGTTCATGTGACTCTCTGAGGAGGAAACGCATCATCATCGTCACCGTGATGTCACATGCGACACATCATCATCGTCATCATCATCATCATCGTCATCATCATCACGACAGGGAGGAGTCATGTGACCTGCAGTGTGAATGGGCGGGTACAGTGGGGGGGGCATCCTCCAGGATCCGTCCGGCGTCTTCATGTGCGATCGATCGGACGCAAAGTTCAGCAGGAAGTTTTCCGCAGGCACGACGCGCAACTTCCTGTCAGAGCAGAGACAGACGGTAACAATATACAACATAACGGTAACAACATAACAATATTTAGTTTGCACACAAGACCTATTTCTAAACAAATGTGGTAGTCTACAGGTGTGCTGGTCTACAGGTGTGTTGGTCTACAGGTGGGCTGGTCTACAGGTGTGCTTGTCTACAGGTGTGCTGGTCTACAGGTGTGTTGGTCTACAGGTGGGCTGGTCTACAGGTGTGCTTGTCTACAGGTGTGCTGGTCTACAGGTGTGTTGGTCTACAGGTGGGCTGGTCTACAGGTGTGCTTGTCTACAGGTGTGCTGGTCTACAGGTGTGTTGGTCTACAGGTGGGCTGGTCTACAGGTGTGCTTGTCTACAGGTGTGCTGGTCTACAGGTGTGTTGGTCTACAGGTGGGCTGGTCTACAGGTGTGCTTGTCTACAGGTGTGCTGGTCTACAGGTGTGTTGGTCTACAGGTGGGCTGGTCTACAGGTGTGCTTGTCTACAGGTGTGCTGGTCTACAGGTGTGTTGGTCTACAGGTGGGCTGGTCTACAGGTGTGCTTGTCTACAGGTGTGCTGGTCTACAGGTGTGTTGGTCTACAGGTGGGCTGGTCTACAGGTGTGCTTGTCTACAGGTGTGCTGGTCTACAGGTGTGTTGGTCTACAGGTGGGCTGGTCTACAGGTGTGCTTGTCTACAGGTGTGCTGGTCTACAGGTGTGTTGGTCTACAGGTGGGCTGGTCTACAGGTGTGCTTGTCTACAGGTGTGCTGGTCTACAGGTGTGTTGGTCTACAGGTGGGCTGGTCTACAGGTGTGCTTGTCTACAGGTTGAGTTCAGGTGTGTTGGTCTACAGGTGTGTTGAGTTCAGGTGTGTTGGTCTACAGGTGAGCTGGTCTACAGGTGTGTTGAGTTCAGGTGTGTTGAGTTCAGGTGTGCTGGTCTACAGGTGTGTTGAGTTCAGGTGTGTTGAGTTCAGGTGTGTTGGTCTACAGGTGAGCTGGTCTACAGGTGTGTTGTGTTCAGGTGTGTTGTGTTCAGGTGTGTTGGTCTACAGGTGAGCTGGTCTACAGGTGTGTTGAGTTCAGGTGTGTTGGTCTACAGGTGAGCTGGTCTACAGGTGTGTTGAGTTCAGGTGTGTTGGTCTACAGGTGTGTTGTGTTCAGGTGTGTTGAGTTCAGGTGTGCTAGTCTACAGGTGTGTTGAGTTCAGGTGTTCTGGTCTTCAGTTACCTGTGGTACTCGGGTCGGATGGTGTGGTCTGAGCGGAGAGCCTGGGCGGCGTACACTTTCAGGCTGCAGGGAAACGACAGCTCAGAGTCCAGGTCATAAACCAGAGCTTCTGACTGAGGATCCACCACCAGCAGAATCACATGGTAGTCCTGAAACACACGATGACATCATTACCACAGACTGTGACATCATACTCAGACTGAAGAACACAATGACATCACAGACCCAGATCACTGGCTGGTTTCCACGTCCTGACTTCTGTTTCCACAGAGGAACCTGAAGGAGAACAGAGAACATTCCTGAACAGAACCTGCAGAACAGATGTTTGGGACTTCCTGTTTCTCACCATTCTGTTCTCGTTTGAGATGAAAACCGCCGACACGTGCTCCAGTGGTGCCGTTCTCTCCTTCCTGACAAACTCACACAGATTCCAAACATTTTCTTCACTGCAGAACAAAACAACAGAACCAGGAGTCACACACCAGCAGAACCACTAGAATTGCAAACAGGGCCACCAGTGGCAAAACAAGAATCAACTCCTGTGTCCCTGTGAGCTAAAATCACTGATTTTCTCTATGGACTTTGGTGTGGGAGAGTGAGCGGTTTACAGACTTCACTTTCCTGTTCCTGACCGACACGCCTGAACACAACACACCAGTACATTAAAATGAAGACGTGAATGTTCTGAAGATATCGTAGACTTAGACTGGCATAGATTTTATTAGCTAAGTCTTTCATATGTGTAGTCCTGTCTCTGAAACAGACTTTTATTTTATATTTGTGCATTCATTCTGCAGTCAGACAGACGACTCAAATAAAATAAACCTGAATTAATTTGTTAAACAAACCAAAACATTCACTCACTTTACAATGAGATTATATTTATAAATACTGTACAACTTAAATCGAATTATGATCATTTTTCACAGATTTCGGTGCATATTTAGTATAGTGTTTGAACCTATGAAAGGTTTGTCTGTGCAGCGTCTGTTGTTCACATCAGGAATTATCGATGGGAGCAGCTGATTACACTCTGATACGTCAATGATCGTATATCCGCTGAGTTTCCGGACGTGAAAACACTTTTCCAGTGGACACGGAGTTACGGAGTTTGTCCCCACTTTGTCCCCACTTTGTCCCTGAGGACAAACACCGTGTATTTACCAGTAACAGCTGGTGTACACGCAGTTTTCTCGAGCCGGTAAAATCCCGCTTCCTCCGCTCATGTTGACGTTGTGTTACACTAAAAATACTCCGCCGGACGTTGATCAAATGACGTCATATCCTGTAAAGATGACGGACTTTCAAATTAAAGGTGTGCTCGCGTACTTTTTTTTTTTTAAATTAAAATTATCTCTTTTATTAGGTAAATACCGTATTTACTCGTGTAAGTGGGAAGGAAACTCACCTTCATTTTTACACATTATTTCATGTCATTAAAACAATGTAAAAACATATAAAAAAAATAACATAAAAACAGGAATAAGGCCTAAATACTGGTTACATCTGCCTCATAAACGTAGCCTTTTGTTTTACGTTCATATACAAGGATGACAGTTGTTTCACGTGTTGTACCTACCGGCTCATTATCATTGATTAATTCCCTGTCTTTTCAAAATAAAGTCTTGGAAGGGGAAAAAATATTTTTTTATTTTATTTTTGGTTGCTGAAAAAAATATATAGAACAGGAAGTGTTATTTGAACGTCGGAAATTAGTATGGAGGACGATAAAGGACATTATAATAAATAAAACAGATTATTCATCTTTTAACCACCAGAGGGTGACAGAGCTCTTCAGAGACAGGATGACAACTAGGTATGTTCAGTCAGGGATGCCAGCTTCTGCTGAACTTTGACCTCTGAATTCAGGGTGGAGTATGACCTGGGTTACCATGGTAACAACTAAACTAATGATGTGATAAACAAACGTCAGCTCAGAAAGTTTGAGTTTAATTAAAAAACAAAGACAAAAACAGTTTTGAGGTTCAACGACGTCACTGTATCCTAGCAACCTCGCGGTTGCCGGGCGGTTGCCACAACTGTTAGGTGAACAGGCGGATGGTGGCGTCGGCACCAGAGGAGAAGACCCAGGGTTGCGTGGGGTGAAAGGTCACATCCAGAACACCAAGGTCATGAGTGATCACATGACCTCTGAGGACCTTCACCGGGACGATCAGTGGGTTCTGCAGCAGGTCACTGGAGGGGGCGGGGTCAACAGGTTAGCATCCATCTGTGTGTGTGTGCGTGTAGTGATTTGAGAGTGTTCCTTACTTGAAAACGGTTCCGTGACACACGATGACTGAGCCGTCGTCAGACGCCGACGCAAACAGTGGGTAATTTCTGTGATAGGCCACGCCCCTCACTGCCTTTTTATGGTGTCTGCAGACAGGAAGCAGTTAATGTGACCAATATCTAACAAGCTGTGAGTTTGACTGACAGGAGAGAGCACTGCGTACCGTAACATCTTGTAGGGTTTGGTTGAGAGGTCGAGGTCGAACCAACTCAGTTTGCAATCATAACTTCCACAGATCACATGATCACCTGTAAACACAGAGGTGAGATGATGATGATGATGATGATGATGATGATGATGATGATGATGATGTCACACAACCGGTGTGATTAAAAGTTCAAACAGTTATTGTCATAGATAGATTGGTGTCAGTGGAGGATGTGTGAGTCTGTGGTGGATGTGTGAGTCTGTGGTGGATGTGTGAGTCTGTGGTGGATGTGGGAGGTCTGTGGTGGATGTGTGAGTCTGTGGTGGATGTGGGAGGTCTGTGGAGGATGTGTGAGTCTGTGGTGGATGTGGGAGGTCTGTGGTGGATGTGTGAGTCTGTGGTGGATGTGGGAGGTCTGTGGAGGATGTGGGAGGTCTGTGAAGGATGTGGGAGGTCTGTGGTGGATGTGTGAGTCTGTGGTGGATAGTGGGAGGTGTGGGAGGTCTGTGGAGGATATGTGAGTCTGTGGAGGATGTGGGAGGTCTGTGGTGGATGTGGGAGGTCTGTGAAGGATGTGGGAGGTCTGTGGCGGATGTGGATCAGTTACCCCCGGGGTGCACGGCCATGCTGGAGATCCACTTGGAGTTGGCCTGCAGTTTCTTGGTCATTTCCTGTTTGACGAGGTTGTAGATCCTCACTGAACGCTGTGTGGCTACGAAGAAGTAGGGCCGCACGGGGTGGAAGGACACGCACTGGACCAGACCTTTGTTCTTCCTGAAGGGGTTCTGACTGTCTGTGGTAGATGTGGGAGTCTGTGGAGGATGTGGGAGGTCTGTGGTGGATGTGTGAGTCTGTGGTGGATATGTGAGTCTGTGGTGGATGTGGGAGTCTGTGGTGGATGTGGGAGGTCTGTGGAGGATGTGGGAGGTCTGTGAAGGATGTGGGAGGTCTGTGGTGGATGTGTGAGTCTGTGGTGGATATGTGAGTCTGTGGTGGATGTGGGAGGTCTGTGGAGGATATGTGAGTCTGTGGAGGATGTGGGAGGTCTGTGGTGGATGTGGGAGGTCTGTGAAGGATGTGGGAGGTCTGTGGCGGATGTGGATCAGTTACCCCCGGGGTGCACGGCCATGCTGGAGATCCACTTGGAGTTGGCCTGCAGTTTCTTGGTCATTTCCTGTTTGACGAGGTTGTAGATCCTCACTGAACGCTGTGTGGCTACGAAGAAGTAGGGCCGCACGGGGTGGAAGGACACGCACTGGACCAGACCTTTGTTCTTCCTGAAGGGGTTCTGACTCCGCCTCCGGCTCACCTGGTGGATGAACACCTGTAGGTGGCTTGAGTGATCGGGCATCACTGATGCCAGGTAGTCTCCTTTAGAGTGCCACACCACCTGCTGGACATTCTGCAGGATCAACAGGATCAGTTAGTTTGACCCAGGTACTGATGAGGATTCTCTAAGTCCACCTTTGTTGAACTCACTTTGGGATGTTGGATTCTGAGGCGGATCCCCTGACTCTGCTCCTCATCCTCGGTGTCGCTCCAGGTTACAGGCCCCACCTCCTCCGTTGGCTCCTGCTCTCCAGAGAGGAGTCGCTCTGACGACGAGACAACCTGTCTGTCTGCCAGAGAGGGCGACAGGATCAATACGACCGAGTCCCTGAGAGACAGAGACAGATTAGACATGTCCTCATATGGTGACAGACAGATGGATGACAGACAGGTAAACGGCCTCCTACAGGGCGACAGCGAGCAGACAGACAGATGGATTTGGGTTCCAGGCGACGCTCTTCACAGCTCCGCCCACCTGGACCGTCTTCATGCAGCGAGACGAACACACCTCCCAGAACTTCACAGAACCATCATCAGAACCTGGACACACAATAAAAAAAACCTGAAAAGATCAATTGCAACTCCCATCATGCATTTCACCAAATAAAGTTACAGTTACAGTTAGTCTGTTTGGTGTTACTATAGCAACGAGAGGCCACACCCCCCAAACAACCAGCAGTAGGGCTGAACAACAATATTGGACAAAACTAACGTTGTCATATACACTGTATGTATACACACAAATAAAGTTGTGAAAAAAAACGGCTATCTGCATAGAAAAGAATAATAAGCTAATGAATGTAAACATATTTTAAACCTAGAGGGGGCAGCAGAGCGGAGAACTAAATATGCTTCATTATCACATCACATAATGAACAAAACTGAATAAATGTTTTCATTTTTCAGCATTTCATTTTCATGTTGTGGTTGTACGCTCTTAATCTGAAGGGGAAACTTTGTGACATCACTCGCGGCAAAAAAACTGGTGTAAAGAAGAAATTTAAACAGGACCCAAAAGACGTCTTAACTGACGGACATCAAATGTCCCGGTCACATGATCTGGACACCGATGACGGCGACCAGCCGTTTACCTGAAGCAAGCCACTGTCCTGATGGAGACACACTGATGGACCGAACCAGACCACTGTGACCGCGGTACACCTGAACACAGACACACACAGGTGAGACGGCACCAGTCAGCGAACAGTTCGGATAGTAAGGACCGTTCTGATTTGTCGTCGAGAGCATTCACATTTTTGAGGAAGGTTGTGCTTTGACAAGACAGTTCAGGATCGTCAAAATAGTTCCAATTGGTCAGAAGAATGTCAATTTGCCAGGACAAGTCTGATGGACATGAGGATGTCCTGATTTTTCAGGGGAGCTTTGATTTGTTAGGGCAACTGTGATTTGGTCAAGGGAGTTCCAATTTGTCTGGAAAGTTCCAGGACAGTTCAGATTTGTCGGGACAGTTCCGGGACAGTTCCGGGACAGTTCCGATCTTTCGGAACAGTTCCGGGACAGTTCCAATCTGTCGGGACAGTTCCGGGACAGTTCCAATCTGTCGGGACAGTCCCGATCTGTCGGACAGTTCCGGGACAGTTCCAATCTGTCGGGACAGTCCCGGGACAGTCCCGGGACAGTCCCGATCTGTCAGGACAGTTCCGGGACAGTTCCGATCTGTCGGGACAGTCCCGATCTTACGGGGACAGTTCCAATCTGTCGGGACAGTTCCAGGACAGTTCCAATCTGTCGGGACAGTCCCGATCTTTCGGGGACAGTTCCGGATCTGCTTTTGTCAGGAAAGTTCTACTTCAGGACAGACAAAAGTCCAATAGGTCAAAAGAATTCCAATTTGTCAGGAGAATTCTGTTTTTTTGGGGACAGGTCTGATTTGACAGGACAGTTCTGAATTTTCAGTATGTTCCTGTGTAATGAGGACATTCCAGTGGAGACAGTAGCCGTTGAGACATGTGGGAACATAACATCAGGAACAAAGTCTAGCGGATCAGAGGAAGGGTCGAACATGTTTGCGTACCAGAGACTGTGTCGTAGGAAACGGCTGCAGGTCTTTGGGTTTTGGAAGTTTGGGGATTAAATCCTCTGGATTCACATTCACCTGCAGAGAAACACAGACGTCACTGCTGCTCATGATAACTGTACCCAATTCAAGGGGTCAGGTAACAGCACCGTAGATCGCCCCCTGTTGGCTGGAAGAGTAAAGGACAGCTTGTTACCCTACCCTCATCTTCCTCTGTCGGGGACACAGGTAAAGGTCAAGGCAGCGCTCAAATCTCTCGTGAATGAAGCGCTGATACGCGGGAACCTGACGGAGGCTGGAGAAACGCGTGGGAACAAACGGTAACTTCCTGTCGGACGGATCCTGCTGCTCCCAAACCGCCAGCTGAGAGACAGACAGAGAGTGAGACAGGCGCTCTTTGTCATAACTACACTGGCCAAATGAGCTGTGATCACGTGACCCACCTCCTCCTCAGTGAACAGGTACTCGGGTGGTGGGTTGTACGACTCCTGGTGACCGGGCAGAGGAATCTTGGGGGCGGGAAGATGCATTTTGTGATTGGCCAGAATCGTCGAGTCCTCGTTCGCCCACAGGTCGTAGAAACGCCCGCGAGTGTCGTCGTCAACTCGCCGAGGTTTGATCCAACCCATTTTAATCGCATGGACAAGTTTGGACACCTGCAGACAGGTGAGGGGGCGGAGACAGACAGATGAGGGGGCAGAGACAGACAGGTGAGGGGGCGGAGAGAGGTGAGGGGGCAGAGACAGACATTTCTCCAGAGAAATTTAGCCGTAGATTCGTCTTTGCTCAGTGTTTACCTTCTCCTTCTCGATGAGTGATGGGATGAAGCTGCGTTTGTCTGCAGGCCTGTTTGTGACAGGATGAATCATCACGTCTTTACTGAAGAACTCCACTGTGGGCTGACGAGAGGAGGAGGAAGAACGTGTCATGTCTCACAAGCCAAAATTCCAGTAAGACTTAATTAACAAAAAACCAAGTGGACGTGAGTTGTTGTATCTGCTCAGAGAAAGACAGAAATGATCGAGCAACAACAATCACGCAAGTAACATGACGTAAAAATCACAGCGTTTGTTGTCAAAGTTACTGTTACAGTGCTTTCACGCCCAGACACAAAGCAAATATTTTGAAAGATTTGATAAAACATCCAGACATTTCAACTGAAGAAAACGATGCTACCTTTACGATTCTTGTTGCGAGATTCGAGTAACTGTTAACTACAACAACCTGCGTCTGTCCAACGCAGGTGGTTTAATCAAGGTTCACCCAAAAAGGAACCGGAAACATCTGAGGAAAGGGCGGGGCCCCACATACGTAACCCAAGTGTACCTCATACTCGTTGAAGTTAACGTCTCCAAACTGTCCTTTCTGAAGACGATTCACCAGATCCACCTGCTCGTCCGACAGAACCACGTCCCTCGCCGTCTGTTTGTCGTGGACCGTTCTCCTGCACACACACCACCATTAGCATCATTAGCATTTTCTCTCTCTCTCTCTGGAATGAATGGAGGAGGTAGCACCATGCTAGCAGGCTCACCAGTAGTCCGGGTTCTCCATTTTGTCCAGGAAGTTATCAAGTTCATCCTTGTTTCTGATTGGTTTGTAGATTTTCTTTCCATCCAGGTCATAGCCAATGTGAGGGAAGTCTTTGTACCACTCCATGGGAATGTTCCCCACAGTGTTCCTGATGTCCTAAACAACAACAAGGTTAAAAGGTCAGAGAACCAGAAAGAATGACTTAACCCCAAGAGAACAGACATACACAGGTCTCACCTCCTCGTCTGAGGAATCCTGTTCATACTCATCTTTCTGCTTTTCCTCCTTAACTCCACCCTTCTTCTCCTCCTCCTCTGTCTGCAGGTAGAGCACAACATATGTGATGTTCACGTCTTTATCTCACTGTTAGACAGACTTTTCCAACAGGAAACTGAAGTTTGTAAACCACTCACTCCCCCACACCAAAGTCCATAGAGAAAATCAGTGATTTTACATCACAGCACACAGGAGTTGTTGATCCACTGCTGCCTCCATCACTAAGTTCAAATGTCTTATTTTGTGAATTCGGCATTAAAAATATTTAATTTAGATTTACCTCAGTGACACAAAGTGACCACACGAGGCAGCAGTAGACCAGCAGCTCCTGTGTCCCCACGAGCTAAAATCACTGATTTTCTCTATGGACTTTGGTGTGGGAGAGTGAGTGGTTTAGATTTTATGAGCCGAGTCTTTTGTTCTTCTTTACCTGCTGATTCTGCTGCGACTGCACTGACACATCATCACCACCACAATCACCTTCTGCTGCATCATCATCATCATCATCCTTTGAGCCCTCCTCTTCATCGTTATCGTCCTCTTCCTCACTGTCACTCCCAGAATCCTCTAGTCCAGAGAAGACACTTTCCTCACTGTCAGACAGATCTTCATCATCCTCTTCTTTTTCTTCAGCAGGTTTGTTTTTGAAATTAAAAATCTGACAAATAAACAGTGACACCAAACTTTAACCTGCTTTTTATTCAATTATGTTATAATATAGAAATTAATATCCAGACACATTGTTTCATAGCCGCATGAAAATCTGTGTGTGTAAATGTAACATTCTTTCTGAATCTCATGTAAATATGTCTAGGTACAGTGACACTAGACAGATACAAATAAAATAAAAAACTGTCGGATTCTGACTGGTTTGGTGCGAATCAGTCTGCACAGCATCTGTCAGCTGAGCTCACAGAAGCCACTGGTGTTGACAACTTCAGCTGTTCGTAACTAACCAGGCTAATTATCCCACTGCCAAAGGCAGCTTTATTGCCTTTGGCAGTGGGATAATTGCCCAGTGACACTGAACTGCATTCAGAAAACTATAAATTTTACACTAACCCAACACACTGAAGTGTTTCTCAGTTCATTACAAAGGTTTCCCACACCGATGATCAGGTTATATCCCGACATCACCATCGGCAGTAAAAAAGTGGTTGTAAACAGAGAGATGGAAGACGAAGATGTTAAAACGAGACAATTCTGAATGGGATTTAGTGCGAGTCTGTACGTATTCAGGACTCAAACAGATAAACATTTAACATGTCGGCGGTTGTGTGATCACAGTTATGATGTTCATGTAGCTTTGGCTCATGCTAACCCGTTTCTCGTGTCGACACTTAAAGGCTGTTCCGTTTCCGGTCAGAACTTATTGTAGGTTCTAGGATTTTAACTCGCTGTGGTTCTACTTTAGACTGTGTTTACTGCTGTGAGGGTGAACCGAACTCGTCATGTGCTCGTCTCCAGTTCGGCTCTGTTTTCGGAAGATTAAAACAAACGGTTCGTCCACATTTACTCCGTGAAACTGCGGCGTGTTTTGGTCTGCCTGAGTCCTGCTAGCATGCTAACGGCTAGCCGCCAGCTTCTCAGCCGTGTCACCCCCTGCGCGTGCGTGCGTGCGTGTCACCTCTTCTTCATCCTCCTCCTCTTCTTCCTCTTTACTCCTCTTCTTCGCTGTTTTCTCTCGCGCTTTCTTCATCTTTTCTGTCTGTTCGTCGCTGCTCCGCATGTTTCTGCTTCGCTCCTCCATGAACCCACGTGGGAGGCTGCGGGGTCGGGGGTCAACCCTACGTCACAGCAGGAGAGGAAGGGCTCAGTGGACGCCCTCTTCTGGCCACTTTCCCTGAGCGTAAAGTTTCATTTGTGTTTTAACTTTGTAGTAATAATACATTTTATTTATCGGCGCCTTTTTGGACACAAGGTCACGTAAAAAGGCAGCACAAAATATAGATGACAAATAAAATAAAGAAACATAAAAACACAACACAATGTTAAAGATAAGAGAATAAATCTAATTATAGACAAATCAAAAACATAACATAACTTAACACTTTAATTAAATTAAAAAATAACTTTAATAAATAAATTTAAGTCCAAAAGATAATTTTATTTTATTTTCTCTATGACCTCATGTGTAGCTAAACAGCACCATCTAGTGACACAGTTACTACATAAGCAAAGTATTTTTATTTTTTAAAAACAGAATTTTAAATGTGATAACAGCTTAGATTACCCCGATTTCGGATGATTAAAAAGGTACAGTGTGTAAAATTCATCCACGTGTTGATGAAGTCTCATGTGCTAGCCTTCAGTGCATTCCAGTTGAAGTCGGAAGTTGGAATCTCTCAAGTCAGGTTTCCCACTCGGAAAGTCGGAATAAACCTCACCAACACTGTTAAAGGATTCCAAGATGGCTGCCACTCGTACAAACACTGCTGCGGTTACGGTAACAGTGGCTAGCTTGAGATATGTTTGTGTGCATGTTTTTTTCCAACTTCTCATGGAACTAACGTGGTCAACTCAGAGCGGATGTTCACGGAGCACAGCATTCATTTGTCCTCTGTGGGCTACTGTAAAAAACATGGCGTCCAATAAAATATAAAAAAGGCTCATTTGTTTATTTCCAACTTCAGCCACATAAAAAAGTAATTACACATTAATATTATACACTGGACCTTCATGGATTAAGACTGACGTCACAACGCGACCAAACGTTCGCTTTACGTTCAATGAAACGTCATCAACAGGCGACAACTCGCTGCTTGTTACGCAGTTGTTTGTTTGTTGGAATTTTCCACCATTGCGTTTCCATTTAAAGTCACTTTTTTAAACCCGGCGTGTCACCGACACGTACCGGCAGCTTCCAGCGGCAGCGGCGGCCTCCTCTGACCGGGACCCGAGCTCCGTGGCCCGGTTTGATCGCTGCTTTGAAGCGGCGGTTGTTTTTTTTCTTTCCAGGGACAGTTAGCATCGTTAGCTCAGATTAACGACAGTGTGTCAGATTAGTAATCCAGACATCGTTTGAGTGTGTTTTTTTCGATGGAGTATCCCGGTGGAGGAGGAGGAGGGGCGGTGGTGGCCGCTGGGAACGTCCCGGCCTTCCTCACCAAACTGTGGACTCTGGTGGAAGATCCAGACACGGACCCGCTGATCTGCTGGAGCCCGGTACGACACTCACTTAGCTGCGGCTAACGTCCGTTAGCAGAGGGCGGGCGGTTAGCTGTTAGCTCACATGCTCTGCTAACCTGCCGTGTTTTCACTGTAAACAAAGTTGTTTACGTTTGTTTGTTTGTGTGTCAGAGCGGGACCAGCTTCCACGTGTGTGACCAGGGTCGGTTCTCCAAAGAAGTTCTGCCAAAGTTCTTCAAACACAACAACATGGCCAGTTTCATCAGGCAGCTCAACATGTGTGAGTATGGAGATCAGCTGTGTGTGTGTGTGTGTGTGTGTGTGCGCGCGCGCGCGTGTGTGTCCCCCCCCCCCCCGCTATTCACGTCCACACACCTGTGTCCAGACGGTTTCAGGAAGGTGGTCCACATCGAGCAGGGCGGTTTACTGAAACCAGAGAGAGACGACACCGAGTTCCAGCACCCGTTCTTCATCAGAGGAGAAGAACATCTGCTGGAGAACATCAAACGTAAAGTCACCAACGTATGTACGACTGTTTCCTTCCTGCTTCTGTTCTGTCTGTCTGTGTGTCTGTCTGTCTGTGTGTGTGTGTGGGATGTTGACCAGTGTGTGTGGGGGTGTGTCTTTGTCGCTCCTCTCGGCTGATTGGTCCTGGTCATGTGGCTCCTTGAAGTGACAGCAGACATTTTGTGCTTGTTTTTATTGGACAGTTAAAATGGCGTCTCTTTTTTCATGGTCATGTTTGTTCTCACTTATCTACAAGACATGATTGTTCCTTACCACTCACATAGACCACTGCGCTCACAAAATGGAGGAGTCTCTAAGAGTTGACGACCAAGCTCCTCTCCTGTGGAACCAGCTCCCAACTATAACTATAACCATTACCATATATTATGTAGCTACTCATTAGTGCTGTTTAATTATCCTCATCCGCCCTTCACCAGCGGCTTGTCCTCTTCTGAGGGTCACATGAGGGTCAAAGGTCAGAGGGTGTTTCCTGCTGTAAATTGTGTTTGTGATGTGGGGCTGTATAAATAAAATTGACTTAAAATGTTAAAACAGTTGAAACACTGTCCTCAGGTTTGTGTCTGTGTGTCTCGGTCTCCATGGTAACTGGCCCTCTGTGCTGTGATTGGTCCAGGTGTCCTCGGTGCGTCAGGAGGAAGTGAAGATCTCCACAGAGGAAGTGAACAAGATCCTGAGTGACGTTCAGCTGATGAAAGGAAAACAGGAAACCATCGACTCCAGGATCAATGCCATGAAACAGTGAGACCAGAACCTCGACAAACTGTAGACCAGAACCTCTGCAAACTGTAGACCAGAATGTAGACCAGAACCTAAACAAACTGTAGACCATAATGTAGACCAGAACCTCAACAAACTGTAGACTAGAACCTCTGCAAACTGCAGACTAGAACCTCAACAAACTGTAGACCATAATGTAGCCCAGAACCTCGAGAAACTATAGATCAGAAACTCAACAAACTGTAGACCAGAACCTCTACAAATTGTAAACCAGAACTTTAACAAACTGTAGACCAGAACTTCAACAAACTGTAGACCAGAACTTCAACAAACTGTAGACTTCAACAAACTGTAGACCAGGACCTGATGAAGTGCATGCTTGTGTTCCAGTGAAAACGAGGCTCTGTGGAGGGAGGTGGCCAGTCTGAGACAGAAACACGCTCAACAGCAGAAAGTGGTCAACAAGGTAGTACTGAAATATTTCGACTCATGGTAATACTTCTGACATTACTATAAATACTTGTGTTGATGGAACCTGGAAACATGAAGGTTCTTCACGTCTCTCTCCACAGTTGATCCAGTTCCTGGTGTCTCTCATCCAAACCAACAGGATCCTGGGAGTCAAGAGGAAGATGTAAGTTTACTACATTCACTACACAAAATACTATAAATACTACACACTGTACTACACATGTGACCGTTTTATTTACCTCTGCAGTCCGCTGATGCTGAACGACTCCAGCTCCGCCCACTCCCTGCCCAAATATAGTCGTCCGTTCTCACTGGAGCACCTGCAGGTAACCTGGCAGTGACTCACCTGTCGTGGTCCAGTCCAGTTCTGGTCCTGGTTCTGGTTTCAATGGGTATTTTTGTCACGTCCTCCTCAGGCTGCAGCCAATCTCTTTTCTGCCGACTCACCCATCAATTCTGGACCCATCATCTCTGACATCACTGAGGTGACCTCGCCCATTGTAGAGGGCGTGGCCAATGATTGGACGGACGCAGGGTGAGGACCGATGACATCATACCCTCCTGTGGACGGTCAGCGATTGTGCTGTCTTTTAACGCTGTTCTTCACTTGCAGTGAGAGCCAGTCAGTTAACATCAAAGTTGACCCACCCAGTCCTGATGTGGAGGTGTGTCCTGTTCTGGAGGGTGGAGCCACACCTGTGGACACACCCCTGTCTCCTGCCACCTTCATCAACTCCATCCTGCAAGAGAACGAGACGCAGCAAACCGCCAACACCGCCAACACCACGAACACCACGAACACCACAAACCCGAGTCCAGGTAACTGCTGACAGGAAGCCCGTTGCGTTCAGGTCCCAGTTAGGTTTTTGAACTAAACACTTTGTCTTCCACAGCCATTGTGGAGATGAGTCCCGCCTCCTCTGGGCCCCTCCCACCTTCCCCAGCCAAACAATCATCTGATTCCTTGTCCAGCCTTATTTCAGACCCTGCCCCAACTCAACGGAAATGTCAGACCATTGCCTGCATCGACAGGTACGTCTGTTCCACCTGCTGTCAGGAGGGTGTAACTACACCCTTTATTACCTGTTATTAACCTAGTGTTACTGTTATTAACTTGTTATTAACCTAGTGTTACTGTTATTAACTTGTTATTAACCTAGTGTTACTGTTATTAACTTGTTAGTAACTTAGTGTTACTGTTGATAACTTGTTATTAACCTAGTGTTACTGTTATTAACTTGTTATTAACCTAGTGTTACTGTTATTAACTTGTTAGTAACCTAGTGTTACTGTTGATAACTTGTTATTAACCTAGTGTTACTGTTATTAACTTGTTATTAACCTAGTGTTACTGTTGATAACTTGTTATTAACCTAGTGTTACTGTTATTAACTTGTTATTAACCTAGTGTTACTGTTATTAACCTGTTGCTAATCATTAATAGCTGTTATTAGCAGTTAGTAACTAGTTAAAATCTGTTAACTGCACTGCTACTGCTGGCACCTGACTTTAAAGGGATAGTTCATGTTTTGCAAAGTGACACAAACATCAGTGTGTCCCAGCTGTAGGGGGCGCTCACAGTGCTACACAAAGAGACCTGAACTGTCCCTTTAACAGCTGGTGTGTGTGTGTGTGTGTGTGTGTGTGTGTGTGTGTGTGTGTGTGTGTGTTGTGTCTTTATTGTACCTACCTTGAGTACTATGTCTGCTGTTGTGTATTGAGGAGACTTCCTGTAGGTTTTGTCTCCCCCTGCTGGTCAGGTGTGTCATTAACACCTTGCCCTGTGCTCCCCTCAGACCCCTCCCCCCTTCCTCTGCAGGTGGATTCTCACCTGACATTTGGCGCGTGGTATCATCATCATCTGACAAGTGAATTACTGATCTATTGATTATTGATTAACAGATGAAATAACAGTTTGTTTTGACGTGTAACTAGTGAGGATGAGATTATTTTAACACCTACTAAAAGTCTGTGTGAGCATCAGAACCTGATCACAGCATGGATTAATCCACCGTTGAATATAGTCCCTGTGAAAATACTGGTGACACACCCCCTCGGGTGTTTTTAATAGATTACATCATCAGATCAGCCAATGAGCTTTAAGGAAGACAGTTAACAG
This sequence comes from Brachirus orientalis, assembly GCA_016785285.1. Lineage (NCBI taxonomy): Eukaryota > Metazoa > Chordata > Actinopteri > Pleuronectiformes > Soleidae > Brachirus > Brachirus orientalis. The sequence continues at coordinate 23,333 of JAFBJR010000687.1, forward strand.
AAGAAGAAGAAAGTGCAGAATGATAGAGCAGCTCTCTCTCTCTCTCTCTCTCTCTCTCTCTCAGGAATGAGCTGTCTGACCATGTGGACAATATGGACAACAGTCTCGAAAACCTGCAGAACATTCTCAACACACAGACGCTCACCTTTGACTCGCTGCCGCTGCTCGAGGTCAGTGATTTTTTTATTAAAGGAAGCTTCAGTTTGTTTGAAGTGAAGATTTTAGCCACTTTACAAAAGACGTACTGTATTTAAAAATAAAATCTATGTCAGTTAAGTCTATGATATCTTCAGAACAGACTTTTCCAACAGGAAAGTGAAGTTTGTAAACCACTCACTCTCCCACACCAAAGTCCATAGAGAAAATCAGTGATTTTAGCTCCCAGGGACACAGGAGCTGCTGGTCTACTGCTGCCTCGTGTGGTCACTTTGTGTCACTGAGGTCAATCTGAATGAAGGATTTCAAACACTGAATTTTACAAAATAAGACATTTGAACTTGGTGATGGAGGCAGCAGTGGACCAGCAGCTCCTGTGTCCCTGTGAGCTAAAATAACTGGTTTTCTCTATGGACTTTGGTGTGGGAGAGTGAGTGGTTTACAAACTTCAGCTTCCTGTTGGAAAACACGTGGTTAATGTGACTTTATGTCAGTGCCTTAAATAATCGCTGGTTGGTTTGTTTTCTCTCGTTCAGTTTTTCAGTTCAACTTCCTCCTCTGGAGAGTTTGACCTCGACAGTTTGGACAACGTGAGTTCATTGGGCTTATGTGGTTTCTTCACTTCCTGTCTTGGCTCTTTTCACAATAATAGCACAGACACTGTCGCGGGTTTGTTGACCATGATGATGTCACTGTCTCCTCTTAGCTGTTGTCTGATGAAGCTCCTAAAGACAGTGGAGGAAGCAGCGGCATGAGTAACACAGGTAACACACACACACACACACACACACGCACGCGTCTGTGTCACCCGCTGACTCTGCCGCTCTCTCTGATTGGTCCAGGAAAGCAGCTGGTCCAGTACATAGCCACGCCCCTGCTGACATCAGAGCCGGAGGGCGAGGCCGACCTGCCGTCCCTGCTGGAGCTGGAGGCGGGGCCGTTCCTCATCTCAGACCCGCCCACCGACGACCCCACGGCCGCCCTGCTCAGCGACGCCGACCACAACTCGGACCTTTGACACCACATCACACGTGATGACTCATCAGTAACTACGGCAACAGGGACAACCCGAGCAGTGACTCAGCAGACGATGAGGAAATCAACTATAGATCACAGATGGTGTTTTTAGTCTGCACATATTATTGATCAAATTAACCTCTCGACTGTGTGTGTGTGTGTGTGTGTGTGTGTCGTCTTCCACTTCCTTTTTATTTTAGCTTTTTTTTCTTTGTTGCTTTTGTTAAGTCAGTTGGGGTTTTTTTTGACATTCACTGAAAAAAAAAAAAACCTGTGACAGAGAAGCAGCGTCTCGTGTGTTCCTGCGCTCAGCATGGCTGATGATGTCACAGGAAGTGGGCGGGGCCACGGGACCCTGCTGCGCTCTCTGCCCTGCATGTCGATTGTGTAAAATAGAGACGCCGACGAGGATCGGAATATTTTTTGGAAAAGTTTATAAAGAATAAGAAGACGTTACCTGTCGCCATGGAAACCACATGGAAGCAGATGCAGATTTATTGATATGTTGGATCAATATGATTGATCAGGTGTCAGACTTGATGTGTGATTGATCACATTAAAGTTATTTATCAGTCTCAGTCGTTTCCTGTCATGTGATGATGATGATGATGATGATATCATCAATTTGGAATGAAGACACCGTCTCTGTTTGATGTTCAAAATAGACAAAACATTTAATGTAGAAGTTTCAAAAGTACATTTTACAATTCTGACAATGAAGATGATGTCACATCCTGTATGATGTCATCAGTTTTTTTGTTTTTTGTTTTTGATTTTTTTTCCACTAAAACAAACAAAAATGTCTATAAACAAACTCCACATTTTAAATATTTAAAAAAACAATGCTGCTCAGAGGGAGGAGCCTACAGCTAGTGGGAGGAGTCAAATTTCCTGGGCCATGCTGATTGGTCGGTACACTGGAATCGGTAGCGCAGGAATCGAACTCGCGGTTTGATGTGGAAGTCAGCAGGTATCCTCCAGTTCCACATTTTCTGCACCTGAGACACAAAAAATGTTCACACTTTGATGTGATCTGTGATTTATCACATTTATTGATCCTTCACTTATTGATCTATAAGAAGACAAAAAAGAGCAATGAACGAAAATGTGTCTCTGTGTGAGGTACTGACACAAAGTCAGCCCTGACTGTGCTGTGAGCGCCCCCTGCTGCTCAGAACCAACCTGAGACAGGAAAGTGAAGTTTGTAAACCACTCACTCTCCCACACCAAAGTCCATAGAGAAAATCAGTGATTTTAGCTCACAGGGACACAGGAGTTGTTGATCCACTGCTGCCTCCATCACTAAGTTCAAATGTCTTATTTTGTCAAATTCGGCATATAAAATCATTTATTTAGATTTACCTCAGTGACACAAAGTGACCACACGAGGCAGCAGTAGACCAGCAGCTCCTGTGTCCCTGTGAGCTAAAATCACTGATTTTCTCTATGGACTTTGGTGTGGGAGAGTGAGTGGTTTACAAACTTCACTTTCCTGTTGGAAAAGTCTGTGAGATAAAGACATGATAGATATCATATCATAGACTTAAACTGACATAGAACTTATTAGCTGAGTCTGTTTTTTCTCGTGTCCCTGCTGGCAGGTATGTGTCATTACCTCCTACAATCACTCAAAACATCAGGACTAGCTCTAATGATTTGTGATACCGATATTGTGGTATGTGAGGTCAGAGGTCAGAGTGTGTTGATACAAACCTTCAGGACCCTGACCAGGTGTGTTGTACTGTTCAGTGACTGAACCTGCAGAGAACAAGCAGAACCAAGAGAAGAGAAAGAGGAAGTTTTCAACACCTGATCTCAGGACACACACACACGCACGCACACACACACGCACACACGCACACGCACGCACACACACCAGTGGACATCTGTAAAACTTACCAGCCGCCTGTGTGTGATCCATCACAGCTGGATGACCTGAAACAAACACACACATGAACAGTAGAAGAACTAACACACACACAGTCTGGTTTCCATGACTACAGAGGACATCACATTGACTTCCATTCATTTCCTGCAGACTTAGTCTAACCTTAACCATAATTACTAGTGTCCTAACCCTAACCCTGACCTCTAACCTTAACCTAACCCTAACCTCAGCCTAACTTTAAAACATGTCTTCACCTTAAAATGGAGTCATTTACGTTATGGGGACTTGATTTTTGTCCCCATAAGGAAGACAAGTCCCCATAATGTGAGTGTGGAGACACATTTAGGTCCCCACAACATGAGGAAGACCAGCTACACACACACACATCATCTCTTCTTCTTCTTCTTCTATGGTGTGAATAAAAGTCACTTACTTGAGTCCAGTGGACTTCCTGTCGGATCTGCTGAAACTACAATCACACAACATAGTTAACGTGTATGACCTTTGACCTTTATCCACTCAGTGGAGTCCGCATAGGAGGGCGGGGCTTACCTATGTCTGTTGCTGTTCCCGTCAGGTCGGTCGCTGCGGTAACCAGGTCTGTGTGGAAGTTCACACCTGTGTGTGTGTGTGTGTGTGGCAGACAGGTGTGTAAAGGTGCATTAAACAATTTTGTGAAATTACTTTTTGACATGCGCAAGCAACAACAGAAGCCCCACCCACACTCTTTCAGGGGGTGTGGCCTAAGTTCCTGTAACAGTAAAAAAGTAAAGACGTGCACTTACCTGTGACGTCATGTCCTAATCCAAGACCTGAGGGCGGAGCCAATCACAGATCAATTCCTGGCACTGATCAAATCTGATTATCTACAAGCTGATGTATTTATTGTTGTTTAGTTGGACCTGACCCGTGACATCATCATGATGTCATCAGAGCCTACCTGTGAGGTCAGTCCGCAGGTCAGCGAGGGAGAGCGGGGGGTCGGTCGCTGTGGAGACGAGAGAAACGACGTCACCGTGCGTTCACGTTCAACACATTCTGGAGGATGAGAACAATGTTTACCTGCGTTTGTGTTGTTCAGCTGAGTCTGTCGACCGTTTCCTGAAAAAAACCACAGGCGTTCAACGCGGCGGACTTCCCTCCTACAGGTGAGTAAGTGTCAGTGCAGGTGAGCTCACCTGTCTGTTCTCTGTGAGCGTCCATCTGCGATGAAGACGACGATGACGATGCTGCTGCAGCTGATGGAGAAAAACGTCACATCAAACGTTACCTTCACGCACACAAGCATTTTTCTTTACTCGTGTTCTTTACTAACCCCCAACCCAAGAAAGACTGCCGCCCTGATGCTAAATGCTAAGCTAACTATCTTCGCCCTTAAGTGCAACACTGAGGTTGAATCATGTGAAAAAGTCACTTTATGCCCCGCCCAGTCCTCCATTTCTGATGCAACATCGGAACGTCACGAATATCACAAAGCCAATTAGCGGCTGTAATATTTTATATCACGCAACTAAAGCTAACATGCCGTGAAGTTAGCGTCCACTCATGTTTTCGATTGACTGGTCTTCTGATCGACTTTGTCTCATCGCGGTAAAACTAACACGTTAGGTGCGAACACAGCAGAAGGCATTTTCGTGCACCAACCTTCCAGAGCTCCAGAGTGGGAGGAGCCAGAGCTGGACAGGGACTGGCCAGGTCCTGATCCCAGAGACGTGTGGTCCAGTCCTGACTGGTCGATGCCGAGGCCAGATGGTTGGACGTGACCTTCAACAAAACAACAGCAGAGCAGGTGAGCGATGTTTACCTGAAACCTGATCCCTCATCACCTTTGTGGGCGGAGTCAGTACCTGCAGGTAAGTCCAGCCTGGAGCCGCCGTTCAGATCCATGGACGAAGCTGCTGATCCACCAGAACTGATCACTGACAAACAAGAGCAAATTAATCGATCAGTAATACAGCTGATCAGTCAGCATTATTTTACAAGTGTTTATTTATTCACACCTGAGTCCAGCTGAGTGGGCGAGTCCATGTGACCTGTCAGAATAAAAGACAAAATTATAAAATCTAAATTTAATAATGACATCTGTTTCTGTTCACACCTGTTTCTGTTCACACCTGTTTATGTTTCTTTTCACACCTGTTTATGTTTCTGTTCACACCTGTTTCTGTTCACACCTGTTTCTTTCTGTTCACACCTGTTTATGTTTATGTTCACACCTGTTTCTGCTCACACCTGTTTCTGTTCACACCTGTTACTTTCTGTTCGCACCTGTTTCTGTTCACAACTATTTCTGTTCACTCCTGTTACTTTCTGTTCACACCTGTTACTTTCTGTTTACACCTGTTTCTGTTCACAACTATTTCTGTTCACACCTGTTACTTTCTGTTCACACCTGTTTCTGTTCACACCTGTTACTTTCTGTTCACTCCTGTTACTTTCTGTTCACACCTGTTACTTTCTGTTTACACCTGTTTCTGTTCACAACTATTTCTGTTCACACCCGTTACGTTCTGTTCACACCTGTTACTTTCTGTTCACAACTATTCTGTTCACTCCTGTTACTTTCTGTTCACACCTGTTTCTGTTTCTGTTCACACCTGTTTATGTTTCTGTTCACACCTGTTTCTGTTCACACCTGTTTCTGTTCACACCTGTTTCTTTCTGTTCACACCTGTTTATGTTCACAACTATTTCTGTTCACCACTCCTGTTACTTTCTGTTCACACCTGTTACTTTCTGTTCACAACTATTCTGTTCACTCCTGTTACTTTCTGTTCACACCTGTTACTTTCTGTTCACAACTATTCTGTTCACTCCTGTTACTTTCTGTTCACACCTGTTACTTTCTGTTCACAACTATTCTGTTCACTCCTGTTACTTTCTGTTCACACCTGTTACTTTCTGTTCACAACTATTCTGTTCACTCCTGTTACTTTCTGTTCACACCTGTTACTTTCTGTTCACAACTATTCTGTTCACTCCTGTTACTTTCTGTTCACACCTGTTACTTTCTGTTCACAACTATTCTGTTCACTCCTGTTACTTTCTGTTCACACCTGTTACTTTCTGTTCACAACTATTCTGTTCACTCCTGTTACTTTCTGTTCACACCTGTTACTTTCTGTTCACAACTATTCTGTTCACTCCTGTTACTTTCTGTTCACACCTGTTACTTTCTGTT
>JAFBJR010000687.1:39648-42148 GCA_016785285.1 Brachirus orientalis
ATTATTAGCAGTAGTGTTAGTAGTATTATTAGGTAGTGTTAACAGTATTATTAGTAGTATTATTAGGTAGTCTTAGCAGTATTATTAGGTAGTGTTAACAGTATTATTAGCAGCATTATTAGCAGTAGTGTTAGTAGTATTATTAGGTAGTGTTAACAGTATTATTAGTAGTATTATTAGGTAGTCTTAGTAGTATTATTAGGTAGTCTTAGTAGTATTAGCAGCATTATTAGCAGTATTGTTAGCAGTATTATTAGCAGTATTGTTAGCAGTATTATTAGCAGTATTGTTAGCAGTATTATTAGCAGTATTGTTAGCAGTATTATTAGCAGTAGTGTTAGTAGTATTATTAGGTAGTGTTAACAGTATTATTAGTAGTATTATTAGGTAGTCTTAGTAGTATTATTAGGTAGTGTTAACAGTATTATTAGTAGTATTATTAGGTAGTCTTAGTAGTATTAGCAGCATTATTAGCAGTATTGTTAGCAGTATTATTAGCAGTAGTGTTAGCAGTATTATTAGCAGTAGTGTTAGTACTCACGGTGGCAGCATGTTGCAGAGTCAGAGTTTAGCAGCTGAAGAGCTGCAGCTCCTCCTTCAAACACATATTTATACAAACACAGGGAGGGGAGGGGCTACTACTACTACTACTACTGCTACTACTGCATATACTACTGCATACACTGCTACACAACTACTGCAAATACTACTGCCTTCACTACTCCAAAAGAAATTACAAATTACCCTGCAAATATTCCTGTATATGCTGCAAATATTGATGTAAGTAATACTGCATGTACTGCTGCTGTGGTTTCAGGGTGATGCATTGACCCTGAGCAGGTGTTTCCCAGCATGCACTTGGGCTGAGGGGGCGGGGTCTACCTGGTCAAACACCAACTACATTCATTCTGATCAACATGAACTAATACAAACTACTACTACTGCTAGAAGTAGTAGTAATATTACTAGCAGTACTGTATCTTTGCTGCTTGTCTCCTTTATTTCTCTACTCATTTCCTTGACTCCTCTCTCTCTCTCTCTCTCTCCTTGCATCCTTGTCTCCTCATCTCCTCCACTTCCCTCCTTGTCTCAGTGAATCTGAAGAACAACATATAGAACAGAAGCTTTATTTATAAAAGTGAAACTGAGCAGAGACATTCCTGTGAACTATATCCATGACACACACACACACACACATTTGTGCTTCTATCATAGTGAGGACCCTCATAGACATAATACATTCTCTAGTCCCTTACCCTAACCTTAACCATCACAACTAGATGCCTAACCCTAACCCTAAAACCAGGTCTTAACCCTGAAAAAGCCCTTTGTGTATTCGTATCACATTCACAATAATTGTGAGGACCAGTTTTTGGTGTAAACATTTACATGGACTTATGGATGCATGAACTAGGATTTGTTGATCAAAGGTCAAGGTTCAAGGTCACTGTAACCTTGGAAATCCTCTTTTCACTTTGTGACTGCAGTACCTCAAAAGACCTGCAGGGAATTCCTTTCAAATCTGCTTCTGGAACTTCTTAGGTGGATTAGACTGAAAGGTCAAAGGTCAAGGACATGATAACTGAGGAAGTGAATGGACTTGGTGGTCAAAGGTCAAGGTCACTGTGACCTCAGAAATCACATATTATTTTTACCTCCCGGGTGCAGTACCTCAGAAACACCACACGAGGAGTCCTTTCAAACTTTGATGGATCTGATTTAATTCTGGTGTTCGAAGGTCAAAGGTTATGGGTTTTTTATTTTATTTTGAAGTGAGCTGCGGTGCTGGTGGTCTGTGGGAATCGGGGCAGAACATGAGGCTGCAGGATGTCCTGAAACCAGAACCGGGCTGGAGCCGCTGCCAGACTCTGGGATCAGGACCAGCAGAGGAATTAAGGCACATTAATGGATCAGACTGGTTCAGCTCGGTTCTGAATGACTGGAGCTCAGAGCGACCTTTGATCCTCCTGTGTGACTGTAAGTGAGAGCTGTGAGACAACGGAAGAGAGACAGAGAGACAGACAGACAGACAGACAGGCAGAGAGAGACAGACAGAGAGAGAGAGAGAGAGACAGAGAGAGACAGGGAGAGAGACTGGGAGAGAGACAGAGAGACAGACAGACAGACAGGCAGAGAGAGAGAGAGACTGGGAGAGAGACAGACAGACAGAGAGAGACAGGGAGAGAGACAGAGAGAGAGACTGGGAGAGAGAGAGAGACTGGGAGAGAGACAGAGAGACAGACAGACAGACAGCTAGAGAGAGACAGACAGAGAGAGACAGGGAGAGACAGAGAGACAGGGAGACAGACAGACAGACAGGGAGAGACAGAGAGAGACAGAGAGAGACAGAGAGAGAGACATTTTGACAGAGTGAGGACATTTTGTCAAAGTGAGGACATTTTGTCAAAGTGAGGACATTTTGTCTGGTCCCCACATGGTTAAAGGGCTTTTTCAGGGTTAAGACCTGGTTTTAGGGTTAGGGTTAGGCATCTAGTTGTGA
>JAFBJR010000687.1:44648-52905 GCA_016785285.1 Brachirus orientalis
TATCGCGTGAATAAAGATGAAATAACTGTTTATAAAGCTGTAATAAGGTGTAACTACACATGGTGGCGCTACAATAAAAACCCACAGGGTGAGTTCAGGGACAGTTCAGACTTTATTAGCAGTTCATCTGTGTACACACAATCATTTGTCGCTGACATTATTTATCAGAAATGTTTGCACAGTAAACGATGGAGTGTATGAGCAGCTGCAGACCCGAGGTCAGACCCGAGACCCGGGGTCAGACCCGAGACCCGAGGTAAAACCTGAGACCTGAGGTCAGACCCGAGACCCGAGGTCAGACCCCAGACCCGAGGTCAAACCCAAGACCTGAGGTAAAACCTGAGACCCGAGGTCAAACCCAAAACCCGAGGTAAAACCTGAGACCCGAGGTCAGACCCCAGACCCGAGGTCAGACCCGAGACCCGGGGTCAGACCCGAGACCCGAGGTAAAACCTGAGACCTGAGGTCAGACCCGAGACCCGGGGTCAGACCCGAGACCCGAGGTCAGACCCCAGACCCGGGGTCAGACCCGAGACCTGAGGTCAGACCCGAGACCCGAGGTCAGACCCCAGACCCGAGGTCAAACCCAAAACCCGAGGTAAAACCTGAGACCCGAGGTCAGACCCCAGACCCGAGGTCAGACCCGAGACCCGAGGTCAGACCCGAGACCCGGGGTCAGACCCAAGACCCGAGGTAAAACCTGAGACCTGAGGTCAGACCCGAGACCCGAGGTCAGACCCCAGACCCGAGGTCAAACCCAAGACCTGAGGTAAAACCTGAGACCCGAGGTCAAACCCAAAACCCGAGGTAAAACCTGAGACCCGAGGTCAGACCCGAGACCCGAGGTCAGACCCCAGACCCGGGGTCAGACCCGAGACCCGAGGTAAAACCTGAGACCTGAGGTCAGACCCGAGACCCGAGGTCAGACCCCAGACCCGAGGTCAGACCCGAGACCCGAGGTCAGACCCGAGACCCGGGGTCAGACCCAAGACCCGAGGTAAAACCTGAGACCTGAGGTCAGACCCGAGACCCGGGGTCAAACCAAGGACCCAAGGTAAAACCTGAGACCTGAGGTCAGACCCGAGACCCGGGGTCAGACCCAACACCCAGGGTCAGACCCGAGACCTGAGGTCAAACCCGAGACCCGGGGTCAGACCCAAGACCCGGGGTCAGACCCAAGACATGAGGTCAGACCCGAGACCCAAGGTCAGACCTGAGGTCAGACCCGAGGTCAGACCCGAGACCCAAGGTCAGACCCGAGACCCAAGGTCAGACCCAAGGTTAGACCCGAGACCCGAGGTCAGATCCAAGGTCAGACCTGAGGTCAGCAGCTGCTCTGATGCTGGCAAACAGACAGAGAGTGAGACCAGATATTAAGATATTCAGTTTTTATTATGCTAACACACCAGAGTTAAAATAAAATAATAAGACACAACCAAAACAGACAGAAACAGTTTGGAGAAATAAGCATGAAGAAGACAGAGTCCAAGTTTAGATGTAGTTTAGATTGTTGTTGTCATGGTTGTCATGGTTGTCATGGCGATGTTATTCCAAAATGAAAGGCAGCAGGTTTGACTCTGACGGCAGAAAAAACACATTCATTTGTTTGTGTTGTTATTATTCATGTCACACACACACACACACACACGTTTGTATAGCATTCATAGTGAGGACCCTCAGAGACATAATACATTCTCTAGCCCCTTACCCTAACCTTAACCATCACACATCACAGGGTTAGGGTTAGCCTAACCCTAAAACCAGGTCTTAACCCTGAAAAAAACCCTTTAAGTGAGTGAAAAAAAAGCCAAAATGTCTTCACTTCCTTAGCTTTTTAAGTTTTTTGGTACTCACAAAGATACCCATACAAGAACACACACACACACATGAAAATCTGCATCTATTGATACGTGATCAGAGAGTTTGATCCAGTGAGGGTTTACCTGTGGTCGAGGAGCGTCCACAGGTCAGAGGTCAACCATCTTATGCTGAAAGAAGGAAACAGAGATTTAGTTTGTGTGGAAGCACAGTGATTGGCTGTGAGGCAGAGTGATGTCACAGGTCGGGTCCTGGCTCCTCCTCTTCTGCTAAAACACAGTGGAGACTTGGAGAGGAAGCAGTGGTTCCTCTGACCTTTGACCTCTAAAGTCTGAACCCTAACAAACCCATGAACTCTGTTCGTCTTCACTTTCACAGAAACCCGCGTTTCTTCTTTTAAAGGGATAGTTTGGGTATTTTTAAGTGGCTTAAAACTACTGGCTGCTAACAGGAAGTCAAAGCTCCAGTGCGTCACATTAATTGCCACAGATTGAATGTACTTCTCATACCTATGTTTGTATTGTTACCAACATAACAAGTGCATCATATCCATCATCCAACGTCAACCACTTATCCAAGGTTGGGTTTTGGGGGAAGCAGACCTACCGTGGGCCCCAGACGTCTCTTTCTCTAGTCACGACATCCAACTCTGACTTGGGATTTGTTTCTCAGTGCTGGTCCTGGTCCTGAGGACCCACTGCCCTGCATGTTTCAAATGTTTCCCTGCTTCCCAGGACCAGGATTGAGAAACTTTGGGATCCCCAAACCAGCAAGGAAATATAATTTCTCCCCCCAGTCCTTAGTCTACCTCTTGTTCTTGAATCACCCCAAAGGGCTTTTTTCCGTGCCAAGGAGCAGCAGCTCTTCCCCGAGTCCCTCCTGAATGGCTGAACTTCTCACCCTATCACTAAGGGAGACCCAAGCCACCCTTCTGAGAAAACCCATTGTGGCTGCTTTTATCCACCATCTTGTTCTTTCGGTCATGACCTTTCGCTCACAACCATAGATGAGGGTAGGAACGAATATTGACCGGTAGCTCAAGAACTTCGCCTTTTGGTTCAGCTTTCCTTTTTTGTTACAAGGGTTCAGCAGAGGGAACACAATACCTGTTCACACCGTTTACAGTGGGAGGGGCTTTGGGAGGGGCTCTGACTGAGGAAACAGTCAAAGGAAGAGCAGGTTGGCTCTCTAATCTCCAGGTTTGAAGTCACTACCATGTGCAGCAGGGTGGTGGGGAGTTTGACAGGCGGACGCTGTCCCAGTCTGTTGTAGTGAAGAGGGTTGAGTCAGAAGGCAAAGCTCTAAATTTACCGGTCAATCTTTGTTCCATCCCTCACTTATGGTCACAAACTGTGGGTAGTGATAGAAAGAACGAAATTCAAGCGGCCAAGATGATTTTCTCATTTCAGTTCAGGTGGAGGGCATCTCATGAGGATGCCTCTTGAACGTCATCCTGAGGAGGTGTTTTGGGAAACTGGAGCAGACCTGGGACACACACTGGAGATAAAATATCCCTGACTGGCCTGGGAATGCCTTGGTTGAGGTGGTTGGGCAGAAGAGTCCCTTGTTTTTTAGGCTAATTTGTTAACGAAAGTTAGGAAAACATAAACTGTGAACTGAATTTTAATGCAAACTGCTGAGAATTTTTGATTTGTTTACCTCTCAAACACCCTCGGCTTGCTGGTCCTGGGTGCTCTGATCATCGGCTTGCTGGTCCTGGATGCTCTGATCCTCGTCTTCCTGGTCCTCACTGTTCAGATCCTCCTCGTCATTGGCATCCCCGTCACTCAGATCATCCTCTTCCTGTGCCTCGCTGTTGTTATTGTCAGCGCCCGGATTGTCGTCTTCCTCCTCATCATTCTGGGGCCCGCTGTTATCTTCATTGTTCAGATTATCATCATCTTCATCCTCGTTGCTCAGATCCTGGTCTTCCTGCTCCTCGTTGCTCTGATCCTCTCCTTCCTGCTCCTCGTCTTCCTGCTCCTCGTTGCTCGGATCCTGGTCCTGCTCCTCGTTGCCCGGATCCTGGTCTCCCTGCTCCTCGTCATTCTGCACCTCGCTGGTGTTACCGTCCGGGCTCGGATCGTCTTCTCCCTGCTCCCCGTTTCTGTCTGTACCGTCCAGGCTTGGATCGTCTTCTCCCTGCTCCCCGTTGCTGTCGGTAGCGTCAGGGCTCGGATCCTCGTCTCCCTGATCCCCATTACTTTCAGCCTCAGTGTTCATTTCGTCATCTGCCGGCCCCTCGTTGCCATCCTCGTTAGATGGAATCGGGTTTTCCTCATCGCCATCACCATCGGCCCCACTGCTCTGAGAATCACTGTTTCCGTCCTGGCCGGCACTGGAGTTGTCCTCGGGGCTTCCTTGAGAGTCTGAGTTGTCACTATTACCTGTGTCCTCAGGATCTAAAGAAAACAACCACAAACACCCAGTGAATCTCAGTGGAGGAAAAACATCAGAATTCAAAGACACAGTTAGGCTAGCTTGGGCTATGCCATGCTATGCTAAGGCTATCCTGTGCTAGACAATGCTAAGGCTATACAATGCAAGGCTGTCCTTAGGCTAAGGTATGATAGGCGACACGTAGGCTATGCTATGCTACGCTAGGTTCCATTATGTACTCCATGTGTGTTCAGTGTGTACTTGTGTGGGAATAAAGATGGCGTCAACAGTGTGCTGCGCTCTGATTGGCTGCTCTGTTCACATGATATTTACTTTGTACTGAGTCGTCTGGTCCAAGGGTGTCTGGTGGTGGTTGGTTATCCTCTGTGAGACAGACAACAGAAAAGTCAGACACAGACACAGACACAGACAGAGACAAAAACAGACAGGGACAGACAGAGACACAGAGACAGACAGACAGGGACAGACAAAGACACAGACAGAGACACAGAGACAGACAGGGACAGACAGAGACACAGACACAGACAGAGACAAAAACAGACAGGGACAGACAAAGACACAGACAGAGACACAGACAGAGACAGAGACACAGACACAGACACAGACACAGACAGAGACACAGACACAGACAGAGACACAGACAGAGACAGAGACACAGACACAGACACAGACAGAGACACAGACACAGACAGACAGGGACAGACACAGACAAAAACAGACAGGGACAGACAGAGACACAGAGACAGACAGAAACACAGACAGACAGGGACAGACAGAGACACAGACAGAGACAGAGACACAGACACATACACAAACACACACAGAAGAATAAAAAACCTGATCACATGTTGTTATTGATCACTGATGATGTCATACTTTACCTGGAAGTGGAGCTGATAAGGTAACAGCAAAAAGAGCAAGGAGGAGCAACACAGTACACCTGTGGACACACACACACACACACACGCACAGACACACACACGCACACACGCACACACACGCACACACACACACGCACACACATGCACACACATGCACAGACACACACACGCACACACGCACACACACACACACACAGACACAGACACACACACACAGACACACACAGACACACACAGACACAGGGTGATTTGACTGCAGCTCGTTTGCATGATGATGTCACTCATGAGACAAGAATAATGTTTGTTTTGACTAAATAAAATATAATCAGTTACAATTAGAATAAAATAAAAACTGATAAGTGATGAAGAAAATGGAGGCTGTAAACAAACATGTCAACATAATTAAACAACAATAAAGAATAAACCAAGTTATAAACGTAGAATAATCATAAACTCAGAAATGTAGATTAAATATAATCTCAGAAATATTGTAGATTAAACATAATCCTAGAAAAGTAGAATAAACATAATCTCAGAAATGTAGAATAAACATAATCTCAGAAATGTTGTAGAATAAACACAATTTTAGAAAAGTAGATTAAAACTAATCTCAGAAATGTTGCAGAATAAACATAATCTCAGAAAGGTAGATTAAACATAATCTCAGAAATGTTGCAGAATAAACATAATCTCAGAAAGGCAGATTAAACATAATCTCAGAAATGTTGCAGAATAAACATAATCTCAGAAAGGTAGAATAAAGACAAAGAGATGAATGAATGAGGAATAAAGTGGTGAAGGTGCAGTGGTGGTCATTCAGGGATGAAGATGATGATGATGATGATAAGTGTATCAGGTGTGTGTGTTGAGTGTCATGTGACTAAAACCTTTGAAGGGTTAATGACTGTGTTTCTTTGTTTCTTTCACAGACTAAAAAAACACAACAAAGCATCTTTTCTCTTCTTCTTCTTCTTCTCTTCTTCTCTTCTTCTCTTCTTCTTCTCTTCTTCTTCCTCTCTTCTCCTTCTCTTCTTCCTCTCCTCTCCTCTTCTTTTAAACGTCTGTACTTCCTTGTTTCCTCAGACAGAAAAGGTCTCACACATTAAAGGAAGCTTCTTGACCAAACTTCCCTTGAGCTTTTTTTTCACTCAAACTTTCATTATTTGACACACACGTTTTTTCTTATCAAAACATTATCCAAAAATGGAAAACTTGAGGAGATAAAGGAAGAAAAAGTCAATCGTGTCCTAAACAGAATCAAACGTTTGGTGATTTATTTAGTGAAACTCACTGTCGCAGCATGATGATGTTCAGCACGTCCACGTCTACGCGATCAAACTCCTGAGTCTGGAGAATCTGGACTCGCCTGAGGAGGAGCATCAGCTTTTATACTCACTCCTCCTCCTGCTCCTGCTGCTCCTCCTCCTGCTCCTGCTGCTCCTCCTCTTCCTCACTCAGCCTCACTCACAGTCAGCTAAACCTGTTCAGCCCAGATTTAATCCAGGTTATGTAAAGTGGTTCTTCTCCTTCAATTTGGATTTGAAGTCACCTGAGTGAAGAGTAAAGTCTGACTGATTTTACCAAAATATCGGAAACAAAATAATATAAACATTTAGGGTTTTTAATATATATATATATATATATATATGAGTACAGAACTAACCCTAACCCTACTGAACTTGAAAAGGACTGAGTATGAATTAAAACTCAGGCCACGCCCCCTTCCCTCCCTCCAGTCCGCCTCCACCCACTGGCACTAGATGGGGCTGACTCCAACACCAACATAAATAACAATGTGAAAACAACAGATTTGGCTCCAGCACTGTGACGTTAACTCTGTGTGTGTGTGTGTGTGTGTGTGTGTGTTCTGGGAATTGACACTGCATCAACACTGTGAAATATTTTTTCTTTACTTTATTTTGGCTCATTATCAATAGATTTTCTTTTTTTTTTTATAAAACTAAAACTAAAATTCTAAAATCATAATTATTACAAAATCGACTTTGAAGAGTTTATTGTGAGGTGAAGTCAGTGTTTGCTTTGTTTTCTCTTTCACTACACAAACAATTACCTACATGTATTTACATAAACAAATACAGACAGAGGGTAAACAAATAAAAACAAAGACTGTGAACATCTTACACCCAGGTGTGTTATACCCAGGTGTGTTATACCCAGGTGTGTTATACACAGGTGTGTTATACCCAGGTGTGTTATACCCAGGTGTGTTATAGACAGGTGTGTTATACCCAGGTGTGTTATACACAGGTGTGTTATACCCAGGTGTGTTATACCCAGTTGTGTTATACACAGGTGTGTTATAGACAGGTGTGTTATAGACAGGTTTGTTATACCCAGGTGTGTTATACACAGGTGTGTTATACCCAGGTGTGTTATACCCAGTTGTGTTATAGACAGGTGTGTTATAGACAGGTGTGTTATACCCAGGTGTGTTATACACAGGTGTGTTATAGACAGGTGTTATACCCAGGTGTGTTATAGACAGGTGTGTTATAGACAGGTGTGTTATAACCCAGTTGTGTTATACACAGTTGTGTTATACACAGGTGTGTTATAGACAGGTGTGTTATACCCAGGTGTGTTATACACAGGTGTGTTATAGACAGGTGTGTTATACCCAGGTGTTATACCCAGGTGTGTTATACCCAGGTGTGTTATACACAGGTGTGTTATAGACAGGTGTGTTATAGACAGGTGTTATACCCAGGTGTGTTATAGACAGGTGTGTTATACCCAGGTGTGTTATAGACAGGTGTGTTATACCCAGGTGTGTTATAGACAGGTGTGTTATACACAGGTGTGTTATACCCAGGTGTGTTATAGACTGGTGTTATAGAGAGGTGTGTTATACCCAGGTGTGTTATAGACAGGTGTGTTATACCCAGGTGTGTTATAGACAGGTGTTATAGACAGGTGTGTTATACCCAGGTGTGTTATACCCAGGTGTGTTATAGACAGGTGTGTTATACCCAGGTGTGTTATAGACAGGTGTGTTATAGACAGGTGTGTTATACCCAGGTGTGTTATACACAGGTGTGTTATACCCATGTGTGTTATAGACAGGTGTGTTATACCCAGGTGTGTTATAGACAGGTGTTATACCCAGGTGTGTTATACCCAGGTGTGTTATACACAGG